>ML781908.1:26592-108674 GCA_009831015.1 Picea engelmannii | reverse complement strand
CCCCCCCCCCCTCTTTAATTCACTTACCACCTAACCCACCCCTCTGAAATCCTTCCAGACCACCTCCCAATACCTCCCCTCTCACCATGTGCCATCTCTCCTTTACTCACTTCCACTCACTACTCCTTCCAGCATATCATTCGGCATCACCTCCACTCACCTCCACTCACCTCCACTCACGTTCTTGGTTCTTCTCTCCATTTCATATGCATCCACATAGTCCACATCCACTCATATCATCTCCTACTATACGCTTGATTCCACATCTCCCTCCACGAAATTTTGGTCGAAGACCTTTCCAGCAAATCTTTTCGAAAGTACAGATGGAAACTGACGATTCAAAACAAAGTGCACTTAACATCCAAGGCCCTGTTACAGACAGAGAGTTATGTCTCGATCTCAATTACAGAATGCTACAAAAATTCAATGAAGAAGAAGATCAAGTGAAGCTATGCTCATACAGTCGGTTACCCTCCAGAATCATCAAACATCATGCAGGCATGCCAGGACTCGACACAGAACCATTTTTTTTCACTCCTAGTTTTTCTACCAATCACAGTTCATCCAGGGCATGCATCAGTTTAGTCTCAGGGAGAGTAGTAGTTTTCAATTGATAAATTCCAACATTCTGTTAGATTAAATAAATGAGTGGTATTCTATGTATGATAAGAAACACTCTTGTTGCTTAAGTCCAGTGTGAAGTATACATGTTGTACTCCATGCAAATGTTTTAGTTAAGTTAATTATTTGTTCTACGATTAGTTATCTAGAGTTAGGTCCCATCCCCCAGATGGGCGAGAACCTGTGAAACTATGTTAAATATGCAGTATTTGTATGTTTGATGGGTGGGGATTTTTTGGAAGGAAAGTAGAAGCATCAGAGGAATTGGACCTTCTCAGTTAATTGTAAATTTTTCTACCTAGTGAATATATGTTGATGACAGTTGTGTTCTTTTACTCAAATCCTTATGTGTTGATTCTTATCTTGAATGAATATTTTGTGATGTGTGCGATGTACATTTTCTTATTCTTTCAGGTATTGTTTTAGTTTATCTCTTGTTGATTATGCAACCTGTCATACAGCTATTGTTTAGCTAAAGATCCACTATTTTGCAACCTGTTGAATGATTTTCATCTAGATGTTTGTCTAAGTCTTGAGATATTATTTTAGGTCTTAGTTTTCACACAACAAGTGAGTCATTGCATTGCTTGTTGTTATTTTATGTGTTTGTCTTTTCACACCCCCAATTGTCATTTAACACCCATACCATTAGCAAAGGAGAACCTAGTTTTATACTGTGTGGCCTATCCTACTAGAGTACCCTCTTTGAAAACCTATCTTTAAGCTTACCAACAAAACCTACTTGTAAAAACCAGTCATTACAAACTTGAGGTGGCCTAGATTTTCCTTTTAGTTGTTAGGTGTAGACCTTAGGACCAACACTTCATGCCAAAAATTGTCATCTAATCCACTAGTGCTCTACATTCAATGCTTTCCTTAATCTTGCATTAATTCCAAATCCTTCATTGTATCTTCTTCTAGATATGTTAGTTTGTTACAATATTTTGCGGTACTTTCCATTTATTACTACGTGTCCCCACCATTTCGACATGATGTTTCCTCATAATTGCACTTTCCCATCATGTTTCCTCTTTAATACTCTTTAATCATCATATTTCATCTTTAATGCTCTTAACTGATATTTGCATGGTCTCCTTTCTTTACACGATCTCCTTTCTACACAACTCTATTCCTCCATCTATGCACCCTTTTTCTTATGTCTTTCTCTTCTACAAAATGTTCCTGCTTATCCTTTTTACTTGTTTTTTTGAACTCCTTGAACATTGATTCACTCTTCAACTTTCTACTTCTTCCCTGAATCATTCTTGAGCTTTTCCCTTTTTTCTCACTTCTTTCTTTTATTTTTTTGTCCTTCTCTTTCTATACTACACTATGATACAAGTTTTATGGTACATGTTCGGTGTGTTGTGAATAGTGCACAGAAGCATGGTTTTCCCTATACATTTTCAGCCGACTATTGTTTACTAATCCTTCCACCATTTCTCCATTCAGTGTTTCCAACTGAACAACATCTTCTTTTGTCACATATTTGATCACCTATGGCCCTAGATAGTGCATCCTAAACTTTCCAGGGTGTCGTAAGAAATTACTGTCATAGAGAAGTACTAAATCTCTTGTCTCGAACTTCATCTACTTTATGTGTCTGTCATGCCATGCTTTTTCATGAGCCTTCTATACTTGTTTATGAAACCCTGCTACAAATCGGTCTTCTTCTTGTGACATTAACTATTTATGGTTGTTTTTATATTGCGTTGGCATCTGTAAGTTATATCATCATAGAAAAACACATACTTGGTATAATAAACTCCATAGGCATGATTGCTTCTTGACCATACACTAATCTAAAGGGTGTCTAACCTGTCAACTTCTTGCATGTATTTCTATAATCCCATAGCACTGCATAAATCCTTAAATCCCAATCGTCTCTTCCTACATTACTTATCTTTGTCAATGCATTCTCCAATATCTTATTGAATGTATCCATAGTTTCATTTTCTTGAGGGTGATACATGGTGCTCTTTTGATGATGAATCTGGAACTCCTTCGTCAATGTTGCAATTGTATTGTTCAAAAATTGAGTCCCTTAATCACTCACAAGTATTTTAGGACACCCAAACCTTGTAACTACATTTTCAAATAAGAACTGCACAAATATCTACGTGATGTAATTTGTAACTAGCTATGCCTCTACCCATCTCGTCACGTAGTCGGTTGCAGTAATTATGTACTTGGCTCCTGATATTCATGTTACTGGATTAATCGGTCCAACAAAATCTACTTCCCTTTTGTTAAATTCCTGCAATGTGACTTGCGGATTTTTTGACGGGTGAAACAGTTCGTCCGTCAACTGAGAGAGTGGAACCGGTCCGGGGTTGTCTAAATAACCCAAGCCGTTTGGAATGGACCACCCCGACGAGTTTAATGGCTTCGTTGGCCGCTCTAAGGTCTTTTAAGAAAACCAAAGAGAAACTGATCTAAACTAACTAATACTAAAACTAACTAAAACAATCTGACTAAAATTAAAAAGGAAATAAACGAACTAACTAAAAACAAACAAACTAATTATTACACTGATCTAATTAAAACAAACTACTAAATAAACTAAAACTAAATACAACTATTCTTACTATTATATACAATCTACTTATTACTATTATAATAACTCAAATCAACTATCTAATTACCAGCTGCAATATTACTTATTCACAAATGTACATTATAAACACTCTATAGATTTAATTAAAACCTGCAAAACTCATGTGTTTTCTGCCCTAAGACAGCAAGATGTGTTTTTTGATTTTTATATTTTATGAAAAAGAAATAAAACTACTGAAATTAAACGATCTAATGTAATTACTGAAATTAAACAACCTAATATAAATCTAATTGAAATTATTTCTAAACTAAACTACTTAATGAAAACAGCAAAGAAAAGACTAACTTACCTGGAAGCACTCCTAATTTATCCTGTGTGCGATGACTCTGAAGCTGTTCGGCGGAAGTAAACTCGCACCGGATTGGTCCAAAAGCTTCTCGTAAACGATCTGTTGTGCTTCTCTTTGAGTTGTTAACAGGACAAATAAGACATAAAATATTATAACAATCTTATGATTATAAATTTTCACAATAAGGGAAACCTATTATGCAAGAAACTTATATTTGATAATTCAATCAATGAAGAAGATAAACCTGTCATTCACAAACTGAATTAACAATTGTTATGTCTTTTATATATTTGGAAGAAACTAGATATGAATTATTGTGATTAAATTATATCATTTGCATATGATATAGATAGCTAAAGTAGTCATAAATCATAAACAAATTGATATACACAACATGAAACAGAAACATTGATATATTAAGAAGCTAAAGCTATGACAAAACACCAAATTCTGCTTCAGTTTGTATTAGAACTTCATATCCTTGTTCTCCCACGAATGAGGATGAACCTTATTACAAAAATCATAAGTATATATAAGTTCCTCCATAGGGTAAAACATCTCTGTGGATAACATCAAACAGTTTTACATAATCAGGGAAAAATCCCAAAATCAACTAAACTAGGAAATCAAAATGCCATTAAAATCTTTGAGATCTCCCCTAACTGCTCATAAACTCCACTGCAATTCGAATTTACCTGGAATAGGACACAAATATCCAATTAGAAATATATTTCAGTAACAAAACACTAAAAAATTGATCCTACAGACTTAGCTACAGAATCATCTGATTCTGTAGCTAGTTTGAAATAGCATATAGAATCAGATAAAAATCAAATGAAATCTTTTTAAAACAATTCAATTTAATTTTCTTTTAATATTTAAAATCGAATTACTAATGGTTCAAGCAAATTTATCATTCAAATCAAACCAAATCGAAAAGGATGCAATCGAAACAGAATAAGAATGCTTTGTTTTTAAATTGCCATTAAATTGGGTCAAATAATAACCACACTGTTTCATATCCAAATGCAATTACAAGTAAATCACATTGTATTCAAAATCGATATAGTTATAATCGAACACAATCACAATCGATTGGTTATGGCTGTGCATAATATTCACATTGTGTTAATCAAATATCAAACTGTTACAACTATAGTCAAAATGAAACATGCATAACAGTATCCACAAACTTTGCCATAGTCTTTGGTCGTTGAGTGTCATACAATCAACAGACACAACCCAAAAATAACGATCACAACCATCAACAGATCGACAGAGGTGATAATCGTAAACTGGGCAAGAATCGAATCGAATTGTGACTGAGTTAAAAATAGAAACAAATCGTAGTCCTGGGCATAATCGCATCCATTCCCAAATCAATTTAAACAATATGTTTGTTGAAATATGGATCGGGCTGATTACACAGTCAAAAAAATGCGAATCGATTGGCTGAGTATAATAGCTATTCATTCGTATCTATTCGCAAATTGATTACATATTAACAGAAAGATATCGAATGGCATTCGAACTGGTCAAAATAACATGGAACATAAAATCATAACAGTTAACTATTATTGCCAACCATATCGTATAAAACATAACCAATTCAAAGCGAGACATTGACTGTGTACAAAATCGAAATACCAGAAACAGCCCGTGTTTAGAAAATATTAACAACTTCGATAAGCAACAGAGCATTCGATTGAAGCCAAATTAAAACAAATCAAATCTATCTCGAGATCACTCGAATCAAAGCCAAATCCAATCAAAACTTAAAACGATAATGAAATTAAATTTATCAAAACAAAATTATACACAAAAATGCATGCTTATGTGTCAAAACAAATCCATGGTGGAAACAGAGTTTATGAGTTTGTCATATAAATAGGTGATAATCATACCAGTGAGGTTGATCGAGCTACGCCAATTTTGAATTGACGAATGCTATTGCCGACTCCACGTTCTTAAACAAAATCGAACCAGTTGTTCATTGTTTCTTATCAATGGATGGCATCTTCGCTTTTTGACTGGTGAGCTTTGCAACCTGATCCTCCAGAGCATGAATTCTGGACTGCAGCATTGGCACATCGAGGTAATACCTTTCCAACCACGAGCCACACTGATTGCATGGTGGAGAAGCTGGTTCGGCTAGAGCAGGAGGGGGTTTCGACGAGTCACCAGGGGTTTCACAAGGCATTTTGATGCCGGGATAATTAGGATCATTTTGCAAACAAGGTGGTAGGTTCTTCACGAAATCATATGCGGGTTTATCACATAGACCTTCTGAATAGGGATACTCACTTGCCAGGTAGCGTTCAATCTCTGAGTCAGAATCTTCACTCACCATGATAGGGTCGGGGTTGACAGGAACTTTTGGTTTGTTTCTTGCCATGCGAGAGATTAACCGGGCATTCTTCTTACCTTTAGAATTCGCATTAGGTTTGGCTTTAGGCCTTTTGGCCACGGGTTTAGCAATTTCCACATCTGTGGTCACAGAACCGGGTAGATCAATAGGTGGTTCGGGTAGGGGTTCGGGTAGGCACAGGGAGGACTGACTTACTCTCGCTCACCATAGGTTTGTCAACCTGTGGTGGGCTTGAATCATCAAAATTATTGCGTTTAAGAAAATCATTCCAACAGTCCCGACGTAACCCCAAATGACAAACCACAAGCATTTTAATTAACCCAAAATGAAATAGGCTGTTATCGGTGTGGTTCTGTTTATACCTTTTAGACATTTTAAACAAACTCCTATGCAGGTAGTAAGGCATATTAAGTTCATAGCCCATGAAAACCATAAGTAGCCGAAGATGGTACAAGAAAATGAAACCATACTGGCCCTCGCAAGTGATAAATTGCTTGGTTACCATCAGCAAGTCGTGCCATCGTTTCTTTAACATATTTGTAGGCAAACCTTTGTCACAAGAATTCACCCTTCATGACTGGAAGAGAAATGTCCACGGGACATCTTCCACTTTACAATTTTTTGACCATCTCTGTCCGACAGCAGGCAGGCCGGTGGCTAAGCTGAGAAATTGCTCGTTGATTTCCAATTGCACATCCCCAACCTTGGCTCGGCAGCCATCAAAGGTTAATGCGAATTGTCGATCCACGCTAGGGTTATAGCCATCAAACTTTCATATGAACGGGAGCCATCCGAATTCCTCAAGGTCACCGTAAGCACCATCAAACATCAACAATGCCTGGCACCCATTGGGTTCAGCCCTTACGACCGAAGCCATGGTGCGGGCACATGGTAGGGTTTGGATAAACACAACAATACACAGGAGCAAAAATCGATAGGGCTAATAGCTGCAAGCACTCAAAGGGGAGGCAAATCAATGTGAGTGTGCGAAGGTGGTGGGTTAGTTCACCGCCATGCAAAACATTAATGTTAGAGTACAATGTTGTTCCATCAATCATAACATAAACCAAAATACTCAGCCAACCCAAGGATTAAACGGTGGATAGTTATATCAATGTGCCAATGTATAGTTTGAAACCATGAGCATTCAACGTTAAATCAAACCCAAAGTTTAAATATGCACCTGTAATAATTCAAACCAACGTTATTTTCAAAATTCAAATGTTCAACCAATGCGCCATGTGTATAACTTCAAACTTAATGCCATTCAATATGAAATGTGTAATCAGGGTTTATAAAACATTGTGATAAGAGATTTCATAAAATCGATAAGCTAAGAGATTATGATAGTAAGGATCTCATCATATAAAAAACAAAAATCAACCATTTCCTTTATATAATCTCATAATTCACATGCTCAACACCTTATCAATCAAATAAAAATCGAGTTGCGCAATCAAAGCAAGAATGTCATAGTTTGAAAAATCTCTTCAGCTAATAATAATAAACCAAAGGTAAGTACCAATCAGAATATCGATGAGTAGATCATGACAATTCGAAAAATGATAGAGGAGTTTTTCACGCTTTCAATCATGAAAACTAAATTGAAACCAATTTGCAAATGTCGCATGCAATGAAAATATCGTTAATCTGCGAAATGCGACGATAATTTGAATTTCAGAAGACATAGGTGTAGGCAGCTTTTAAGGCAATTGAAAAAATTGAATTGGCTGCCAACAGGATTCAAAGGCATTTCATCCCTTCTCGATGTCCTTCCTACTCTCTGAAAAACATCACAATTCTGACAATATTCCTTAGTGTCTTTATGGAGGGTGGGCCACCATATCCCAACATGTAATATCTTATGAGTTGTCACCTTTCCTACATAATGACCTCCTAGAATTCCCTCGTGCACCTCTTCCAAGATCATTGTACTTTCATGTTCCACTATACAGCATCACAGTATCCCATATGTGCCTAACTTATATAAATTTCATGCTATCAACTGGTAATATGTTTCTGTAACCATTAACTGCATCTTCTATGCTACTGTCATATCAGGTGGAGCTACCATTTGAACTGAAAATAAATGTGCATCTGGTAAATTGTCGTCAAGATTCCATGTGTCTTCCCCTGTCAGTATGTGCGACAGATGATATGGTCCTGCATTCAATTTTCCTTGTTTCACAATGACTTCAAATTCATACTCCTAGAACAAAAACAACCATCCACAGATTCTCCCCCACAACAATGGCTTGTTCACTAGCTATCTTAATGCAGAGTGGTCTATAAACATATTAAAATGGGACCCCAACAAGTAATGTATGAACTTATACAAGGAATAAAATATTTCCAAGCCTTCCCTTTCTGTCATCGTGTAATTATTCTCAACAGTCGATAACTTCCTGCTAGCAAATTCAATTGGATGATGGTCTAACTCTCCCTCTCCTGGTTGAGCTAACACTGTGTTGAGAGTTATAGATGATATGTCTACATGAACATGGAACTCTTTATTCCAATCCAGGAACACTAGGATGGGCACAATTACTAACTTCTTCTTCAGCGTGTCCAGACCCCATTGACAGTCTTCATTCCATTGAAACATAGCTTCTTTCTTTAACAATTTTTCCATCGGAGCTATAATCTGCGCATAGACTTTAATAAACTTTTTGTAATATCCTATATGGCCCAATGTTTTCATCAATTGTCTTACTAATGTAGGAGCTGGAAAATTAAAAATTACAACTATCTTTGTAGGATCAACCAATAAACCTTGCTTGCATACGACATGTACCAACAAAATCCCAAAAGGTGCATTGAAAATACACTTCCTCAGTTTTAATGAGATATGATATTGTCTACATATATCAAGCATCAGCCTTAGAGTTCCTATATGATATTTTAATAAGATAAACACAGTACATTCATCCAAATACACTTCAATAAACTTATGAATAAATTCCTTAAAGGATGCAACAAGTACTCAATAAAACACAATAGGTGCATTATTTAACCCAAATGGCATC
Organism: Picea engelmannii; assembly: GCA_009831015.1. Classification (NCBI taxonomy): domain Eukaryota; kingdom Viridiplantae; phylum Streptophyta; class Pinopsida; order Pinales; family Pinaceae; genus Picea; species Picea engelmannii. The sequence continues at coordinate 99,753 of ML781908.1, read as the reverse complement.
ATTGTATACTGGTAGCTTCCCCATTATGTCACAAATTTCATCTTGTGTCTATCTTCTGTCACAATCTTGATCTGATGGTAACCTAAAAATCGATTAGTGAATGATTAGGCCTCATGTCCTCCATAGTTCGCCAATACTTCATCTATAAAGGGGGTCAGAAAAGGGTCATGTAAACATGCATCATTCAGTTTCCTTAGGTCGACGCAAATTCTAATCCCCCTTGTTTTCTTATATTGGACTACCATTGGTCTTATCCTATTAGACTATGTGACAGGATCAATAATACCAGCCTCTAACATTATGTCCAGCTCAACTTTCACTTTTTCCTTATGCTTAGGATTCAATCTGTAAGGTCATTGTTTGATTTCCTTAGCATCGGACTTTAATGGGATCTTCATTTCTCCCAGTTCCCCAAAAATCCCCTTTATCTCTGAAAATGTATTCGGGAATAAATCCTTGATCCAGGTGGATATCAGTGGAAACCCACCTATTCCAACTAGCTCACTTATAGATTTCATCTTGGTAGTTTCACTTTTCATCTCGACAGTTTTTTTCTAGCTTTTCGGGTCCTAAACTTTCGGGGCCGTTTTGAGGCCCTAAACAACATTTTTTTGGGCCCACCACAGTCACACTATAAACAAATTTAGATTGTGATGGAATATTGTGTAGTCCTCATATAGACCTTTCCAATGGGATATTGTGTGCCTAAAACAGAGATCGTATGCAAAATTTACGATCCCGGGAAGTTGATGTACTAAATTACTCCAACGGGGCCCACATGGATTTTGGCGCTTCATATCCTAGGGTTAGTTTTTTGGATGTCTAGGGTTTTGTAATTCATGTTTGATGTAAAAAATGCCTTTGGATCCTCATTGTACTCATCTTATTTCGAATGAGCACAGTCGTCACATCTCTTCTCAGAGATAAGCCACCACCATTCTGGCAAGCTTGTTTTAGTCTACATTTTACAGTTTCAACATATTTTTTTATTAATAAAAGCCAAGTTTTATTGTATATTTGTTATTTTTCATTGAATATATGTTTTAATCATATAAATATGTATTCATTTCATTCTTCTCATAAAATCCAGATCATTGGTATCAGAGCGGTCTTCTCCTTGTCGTTCTTAATGCATGTCCCCGATGAGGTCAGGATACAAAGAGTTGGGTCTCGAGCTTGTTTCTATTGAGGAAAAGAGCTCTCACACACCCAAGCAACCTTTTATTGTGGGAGAAAATAAAGACTATGGGATAAGAGATCCTTTCAAAATGTTTCTCAAGGAATCCCTCGTGCAACAGAGGAACGAGATGATGGATAGTTCTGTGCAAATCCTTCGATGGATACCAACAAGCAATGCATCTTCCTAGACCAAAGGAACCACCCCCTTAAAGGTACATATCAAATTTGATATTCCCATATTTGAGGTCAGATAGACACGGATGCTGTAGACAAATGGTTGAATCTGCTAGAAGGGTATTTTTTCTGTCCATAATTTTTCCAATAGAGAAAATATTACATTTTCGGTCCTCAAAGTCATCCCCCATGTCAAATATTGGTGGGAGACTTTATGTGAGAAAAATTAAATATAATAACCCTCATTATTTATAGTCGCACTCACCTAGGAGTCCTTAGAGATGATATTAAGGAACCCAGTGCCATTGTTTCTACCACCAAGATCCAGCCCGGTGAACTCGATGAACTAGAAGAAGGTGAGCGCCTATTTCATTCATAGATGTGGGTGAAGGTTACTCTGTTTCACTTCATCATTGATAGAGATAGCCAAAAGAAACTCATATCAGTGGAGGTCATCAAGTGGTTGGCCCTGTCGACAACTTTGCACCCACATACATATACCATTGGATGGCTCCGCCAAGGAAGCGATCTTCGCATCAACCATCATTTTCACCTATCATATGACATCAATCCCTTCAAATATGAGGTATTATGTGATGTTTCTCCCCTTGAAGTTTGTGATGTTCTTTTGGGCCAAACTTATTTATGGAAACGTCATGTTGTATATGATTCTAGGCCTCATAGTGTTATTATTACCTTGGACAAGAAATTGTACAGGATACCCATGGTAGTCCCACCTACTACCATTTCCTTGATCTCTGTAAAGCAATGAAGGAAGATCATCTCTCATACCAGTAAGTTTGTCTTCTTCATGATTCTCTCTCAAAGTGAGTGGAAGGTTGCAGCCACATCGATGGCCTTTATGGCTAGACTCTCTACGAAACAAAATCAAGTGTATAAGGTCATGGAAGAATACAAAGACATCTTCTCCTCACCCACTGGGGTACCTCTTCATTTTCAAGTCAAGCATTCAATCGATCTAACCCCCAGTGCACCGCTACCCAATGGGCCAATCTATTGCCACTCTTTTTTAGAAAATGAGGAGATCAAGCATCAGATCCAAGAATTTCTCCAAAAGGGGCACATCTGACCCAACTCATCACCATTTGGAAGCCTAATTGTTCTTGTGCAGAAGAAATACGAGACCTGGTGACTCTACATCGATTACCGAGCCCAAAATAAAATCACAGTCAAGAACCAATACCCAATTCCTGTCATCGACAATCTTCTTGAACAGCTTAAGGGGGATAAATATTTTAGTAAGATTGATCTGAAGTATGGCTACCATCAGGTCCCAATAGAGAAGACAGATTTATGGAAAACTTCCTTCAAGTCCAAAGAAGGTATTTTTGAATGGTTGGTCATTACCTTTAGTTTGACTAATGCCCCAACAACTTTCATGAGAATGATGGATGATATCTTGCGGCCTTTCACCAATTATATTTTGGTGGTGTATCTATATGACATCCTCATCTACAAAAATAATTAGGAAGAACACTTGCAACATAGTCAACAAGTTTTGCACACTCTATGACAACACAAACTATATGTAAATTTGGAAAAATGCTCCTTTTGCATGGAAAGGGTTCAGTACCTAGGCTAAATTTTCGATGATCATGGGGTGCATGTGGATCTAGCCAAGATCCAAGTAATTCCTTACTAGCTATCCCTAACCACACTCATTGAGCTTCGGAGCCTTTTAGGCCTTGCCAATTTCTATCGCAGGTTTGTGTTGGGATTCTCCCATATTGCATCGACCCTCATCCAAGTAACCAGGGGTGGTGGTAAGGAAAAATTCATGTGGGGCCTGTCACAACAGTAAGAATTTGATTATTTGAATAATATCTTGTGCTCAACCCTAGTTCTCTCATTACCCGACCTGCAATAGCCCTTTGAGATCGAGACAAATGCTTCGGACTATTTTGTGGGTGTAGTTCTCACTCAACATGGACACCCTGTGGCCTATCATAGTGAGACACTATCAGATGTCATCCTTCAGTACTCTAATTATGAAAAATAAATGTGCTCCTTCAATCCTGCCTCCAATGGAGGCATTACATTCTCAGGAAAGATATGGTCATCCACACCGATCATAAGCCACTGCATTTCATGTAGACACAAGGTAAATTGCAGAATGACCTCCATCAGAAGTGTTCCACATACTTGCAGCAGTTCCATCTCAACATCAATTATAAGACAAGAAGCACCAACCATGTCACTAATTTCCTCAGTCACCCTCCAGTTGCAGCACTCACCATAGTGTTAAACTACTGTGGCCACGAGACCTATGGATGGCCACAACTCTATGAGAGAGATCCTGACTTCTCTGCCACCTACCAGATGCTTGGGGAAAACATAGTTGTCACTGATTTCCATCTTCAATATAGGTTGTTGTGCCATTTGGTCCATCTCTGCATTCCATCAAGTGAGTGAACAAAGCTGAATTGGCAAGTCCACTACAGTTGGGTGGCAGGACACTTCAGCATAGAAAATATAGTGGCAGTTCTACAACAACATTTCAATGGGCTAAAACTTCGACAGGATGTCAGCAAGTATATCATGTCTTTCACTTCTTGTGCCAGTTGCAAACCGACCATTAAGAAACAAGGAATGTACACCCCTCTGTCTACTCCTGAAAGGATTCTGGGAATCCATCTCGATGGACTACATGTTGGTATTTCCCTCAACCAAGTGGGGAAATGATTGTTTTTTTTTTGTGGTTGATCATTTTTCTAAAATGACAATTATGGTCACCTACAAGAAGAGCATCACAGTAGAGGTCACTACTAAGCTCTTCTTTGAATGAGTGTGGGTACATTTTGGGATACCACAAACCATCGTCTCAGATCGGAACAATTAATTTCTCAAAACATTTTGGTCGAGCCTCTGGTCACTGTTGGACACCAAGCTCACCAAATTCACTTCCTTTCACCCCCAGACGGATGGCCAAACTGAGGTCGTCAACTGGATGATCGTGCATATCCTGTGCATGTACAATTCCAAGCATCCCCGCACATGGGATGAGAGTCTTCCCTATGTTCATCACAACTATAAAAGATCCATACATAGCTCAACCGTCCACAACTCCTTTCAGGTGGGCTTGGAATTTCAACCATTGGGTCCCATGTATGTTGCACTACCCCTTGTGGACGGTCAAGCAGACTCGTCCCATGCTCAAAATGAAGCTGAAAAAGATACCCGGTTCATTGAGCAGATCCAACACATCCACCAAAAGGTTCAGGATATTTTAAAGAAGTCCAATTCCAAGTACAAGCAGTGCCATGATCAATACCGGGTGCCACACAAGTTTCAGGTGGGAGATAAATTTTGGTTGCACTTGTAGAAAGAATTCCTTACAGGGCCCCATAAGAAGCTTCTTCCACTCCTCTATGGACCTTACACCATCACCAAGGTTGTGGGTGATAATTATTTTGAGCTCAACATTCCCCCCTTCCTTGGATTGCATCCAATATTTAATGTGGACCTCCTTCGGCCATATTTTCCACCACTATTGGACACCTCATAGATAGCAGAACAGTTGACACCCACAAAGATCAACCCTGACTACATGGAATAGGCATCCACTGATCATATCATGGACACATAGGTTAAGGGAACTTGCCAACTTAGGATCCATCTTTATCGAGTTATCAAATATGGGCAACTCCTCCATCAAGGCAAGTGTCTCACCTGGGGCCAAATTCAATAGAAATTTCATCATCTGATGGGGGAAATCAACACAATGGAGACCATTACTTCCAAATTGGGGAGGATTTATCCAAGTGGATATCGGTGACGACCCACCTATTCCAAATAGCTCACTTACATATTTCATCTTGGAAGTTTCACTTTTCATCTTGGCAATTGTTTTCTAGATTTTCGAGTCCTAAACATTCGGGGTTGTTTTGTGGCCCTAAACAACATTTTTTTGGCCCGCCATAGTTGCACTATATAGAAAATTCAAATGTGAAGAAATAATTTATAGTCCTTGGATATACCTTTCCAACGGGATATCATGTACCTAAAACTTAGATCGTATGCAAAAGTTACGACCTCGGGAAGTTGATGTACTAACTTACCCCAACATGGCCCACATGACTTTTTGCGCTTCATCTCCTAGGGTTAGGTTTTGGGATGTCTAGGGTTTTGGCATTCATGTTTGATGTAAAAAGGCCTTTAGAGCCTCCTATACTCATGTTCTTGTGAATGAGTGCATCCGTCACATCTCTTCTCAGAGATAAGCCGCCACCATTCTAGGAAGCTTGTTTCAGTCTACATTTTACAGTTTCAGCATATTTCTTTATTAATAGAAGCCAAGTTTTAATGTATCTATTTTATTATTCATAGATTCTCTATGTTATTAATATAAATATGTATTCATTTCATTCTGCTCATAAAATCCGGATCAATCCAAATATTCATTTAGCAAATCTGAAATCTTTTCAATGGTCTCATCATTCCAATAGTCACCAATATTCACAAACTTAAGTTTATCTTTTTTGCCAATATTCACTTTTCTCACTCTTAATGGCTTCGCATATGCATCGGATTCGAGTTATGGACCTTATATTGTGCACTCCCCTTTAGTATCTGGTACTTTCACATTTCTTGGATCTTGTTCATCTTAGTCTTCTTCAATAATATTGTAACGTTCCAGTAATTCACAAATTGTCACAACTTCTCTGTGCGCATTACACACTAGTGTTATTTCTATCTGGTCTTCTTCTATGAAAATATTACTCCTGATGAATTGCAGAGCTACATCTACTAAAGGTGACTCAGCTTCAAAACTAAATGTTACCTTGAAGTTTCAGGTTATCTCTTGCCAATTTGTTGTCCCTCTGTGCATTTTTAGTTCTAGATACCAGTTCTTGGGGACCGTCTCTAGTGTATCTATAAACCTGTGTGTCCATTCCTATTGAGGCACTTGATTTCAAGTCATAATGAATTTCACAATATGATATGTATAACTAATCAACCCTGTATATTTCTGCATAATTTCTTCACCTTTTGTTCCAAATATGATCTGCATCATCCTTTGACAATCCTGTCGGTCTCCTATTCCTCCCTTGTGTGTTTCCCACCATCTCGCTAGGGTTACTCTCAGTGCAACATCTAATGATAAAAATATTTGTTGTTTACGTATCTCCAACTCAAATTCCTTTACAAAATAAATGGCATTAGTTAGTCCATCAAACCTTAGTGCATCACATACCTCTGTTCCAATCCAGTGCAAAGAGTGAGTAATGAGAGGACATCTTCTAGTCGATACTTCATGTAACCAGTACTGCCAATGTTTAAGTCCTTCCTATGAATCCAATGCACAAGAGATAATGTTTCTCCAACTAAGAACACCATCAATCGTAGGATTAACATTATCATCCATGCACGTGGTCATATTATACAAGTTGTATATTTCTTTTCTTATGGGTTCCACATACCTTCGTGCTTCTGTAGGGTCTAATGGTGCAATGAACTTCAAATATCCCACTTCAAAAATCATTTCCATTTTCTTCAAATTAATAGTCATCTGAATATCAAAGGCCCAATCTAGTATGAGCAATGTTGGATATGGATGAATGTTATCCATGATCTCAATGACCTCAAAGTCTGCAACACTATGCACTCCATCTATGTTAATATTTAGTCCAAACAGTCTTCCAATTGATACTATCTTATGTTGGTTTTCCAACCTCAATTGAACGGGTGACCAAATTAACTTAGGCTTCCCCATCATTTACCACGTCTTCTTAGGAAGAATGTTTACATCATATCCTAAGTCTAAAATGATGTTGTCCATTTAATAATCTTTTGTGTACGCACTCAGTCTGAATTCTCTATTTTTCCTCTTCTTGTGTAATACTCGGTTCACTACTCTTTCTATAGTCGGTACTTCTCTATATTGGGTACACTGATCGACCATCCCGTGCAATATATTCAACATCGTTTCGTCTTTCATCAACTCTAAACAAATCTTTAGAAACTCTTTCAAAGTGCTTACCTTCTCAGTTGATCTCTCTGGAATGATTGTTACACATCAAATTTACTCACTTCGATAGTGTCGCAAGTGTCGTCATTACAAGTGTCGTAAGTGTCGCATTTCGCTCCCAAGTGTCGCAAGTGTCAAGGAAAGCATACTGCTATGATTCCCATGTCGTGACTATAACGACACAAGGAGGACACTTGACACATGTCAAACACTTTATTTGGAAGAGGAGGAATGGTTAACTGGGCTTATGAACCTCTTGCCATCTGAAAGAAGCCAAAAAACTGAGTTTTTGGAGGAGAGCGCTCCCCTATACCTCTCTTGGAAGTGCTGGCGCCCCCCCTTACATTGTCTGGGAGCACTATAAAGCTCTGTCATCCCTTATGGGGGAGCGCTGATGGGTTTAGGGAGTGTTGGCGCCCTTCTAAAGCCTATTGGGGAGTGCTATAACACTCTGATGGCCCTTTTGAGGAAGCACTGCCTATTCTGGGCAGTAGTTGGTTTGTTGAGATGATTTTGGAGAAGATCCCTTCAATCCATGAAGCCAGTTGGATTGGAATCCCTAGCCCAACCATGATCTAAGGTATGATCCCTAACTGAAGGAGGAAAATCCTCAACTTCCCCAAGGATATCTCAAGTGGTTAAAGCCTCTCCAAGGCTATATAAGCAAGCTTTCTCATGGTAAAAGGGAAGGAAATGGAGAATTACACCAAACTTATGATCTCATAAGTGGTGCTGGAACAGAGATGATTTGGAAGCAAGAGACCTATGATCTCATAGGGAACAATCGGTGAAGCTATCATCATTCTGATCGTGGATCTTTTGAGCAAGGGTTAGACAAGGAGGACTTGGCAGAACTGTCGCATTCCATCTATGGTTGTAAGTAACGTTCTTGTCCTCATTAATATGATTTTCTTGGCCTGTTTCTCTCTAATTCATGTTGGATATCACATGAATTTGTCTCTAATTAGATAGGTCTATTTCAGACTAATATTGATAGAGTAGGAAGGTGGTTTTACTTTCGTTTGTCTATAGGGATCATCAAGGAGTAAAATATCAGATCTCAACTCGGAGCGTGCAGGGACAAACACCGGTAAAAGGTACGTCTTTCCTACTTTCTCCTCATGCATTAGTTTGTGTAGACCTAAAAGGAAGTCAGTGACCATGATAAGCACTTTCTATCTTGAGAGTTAAGAGTCTATCTCTCAAGAGGAGATCTATCTATCTGCAGGGAGATTTTCCTTCAACAATGATGTGATTGCATACTGACGGCATATCATATACTGGTGGCTCAGTTGATGTAGATGTTATCCAGTCCGGTCCTAGTATCTCTTTTATGGTTTGTTGAAATGTATCTTTCTCTTTATGTGGATTAATTGGTGGCATAGGCTCAGATGCTTTCCTTACCCATTGCTCAATCCCTTTTCCCTTTTTCGTCATGTATGCTCTTGTTCTAGCTTCGCCATGCATAACCCTTGTTAGTATGGGTTGATCGTCATGTTGTTCTGCAACTATCATCTGGATTTTCTAGTTCTATTTCTAGTTTTGATTCCTTCTTTCCTGCCGTTTTTATATCAGTTTAGGACAGTTTTCTATCGCATGATCCAAAGCTCTGGAGTATGTGCATGTTGTGCACGAATTCGGGCAATCTCTTGCTAAATGTCCTATTTGATTACAGTTATAACAAATGATTGGTCCTCTTCCTCCTCATCCTCGACCTCAGTTGAATCCTCCTTGTCCACCATGGTTAAATCCTCTCATAGTATTGTAGTACGGGACTCCTTCTACTGCATAATTTTATTCTTGGATTCTATATGCATCTGAAGTGACCTCTCTCATTAATTCAAGTGGGCGACAATATTTCTCATCATGTCCTACAAACTTCCAAAAATTACAAAACAAATTCCCAGGTCTACTTTGGTACTTTTTCAATAATGGACAAGCAGTCGAATGATGCCCCCATGTCTTGCATATTTCACAATAACCTACTCCTCCTACCAATGGTTTTGGTGCTCCTGTAACCATATATTTTGAAAATGTTGGGCACTCATCCTTACGATGTCATTATGTCTTACATGTTATACACCGAAAATTGTTCACATTTTTCTTTCCCCTTAGTAATCTCGTGCATCTGGATGTTCAATACTACTAGTTATTCATGTACTTGCACCATCTCTGCATTGTTTTCTCCGATGGGAGATGATTCTAATTTCATCACAATTTCCAAAGATTTTGGATGCGACGTGACTTTTTGTTTTATTGGAGGACAACGAATGTGCGGCAACAAACCTACAATAAACTATTCTCTATGTAGTTCATCAGGAATTTGGAATGTCAACCTACCCATCACATCCTTAAACCTCTTATCGAAATCCCATACTAAATCAGTATGTACTTGCTTAATTTATTTCAGCCCTATGATATACTGTGACTTGGATTTTGACTTCTGAAATTCCTTTAGTAAATATTGTCTAATATCTTCCAATGTTCTTGATTGTCCTGTTGGTGTAGTAGTCTGGTATTTCATATACCATATCAGTGCATGATTTCTAAATGTCATTTCTAATTGTGCAATATTCATTGCATCATCCTGGACATTCTTCACTATCCATATCGTGTCACATACAAACAGATGTTGGTCTGGGTCTTCCCATTGCACTCCATGGAATTCATACATCCTTAAAGAATTAACTATTCTTTCCAGTGAACTCTGCGTACTATTTACCTTTGGTGAAGCTGACAGATTCTTGTTCGTTGTACTACTTCCACTATTCTCACTATTGTTTTGACTTCCTCCGCCAACTACAATTTCTCTTGACACGGTTCTGGTTTCTACTTCAGGTCTCAATGACACACATGGGATCGTGAGTTTGACGCAGATTTCGATCTGAGATGGACTTCCTTCTTCTGTTGGACCATACTAAGGATCATTTTCTTTCTCTTTCCTTTCTCTATATGACATGATTTAGAGCACTATTTTGTGATGTCTTTTCTCAAACATATTGTGCTTCTCTTCTCTCTCAGCCACAATTTCCTTCTTTCTATACCTAAACCTTTTCCCACAACACAATACTCCAATATCTTCATCTGACTCACTGTCTTCCTCTATCAGCATCCTCATTCCACTTGTTCCTTACTCATTTCTTCCACTCTCAAACCATCCTATGGTCGTCCCCAAGTCCCCCTATGTGAATGAAGGCACCTAGAAATTATATTCCATTTTCATAACATTCTTGTAACACAACAATATCTTTATCCTACTAGACAAAGCGTTCAAAAATCTTCCACGCGAACCCTTAAAAAAATCTCTTTCTGTGATACTATAAGACTGGGTAAAATCTATTGCAAACTCTGTAATGTAACCCCCCAGTATATTATTCAACCAAAAATAAACCACTTGATAAACCTTACTACTTATCGTATTCAATTGTCTGATCAGCTCAGGAGTCTAGTTTCTCGGAGCCTCAACTCGATATCTTCCAATGTTCTCAACTAGCCTCTCTAACCATTCAATCAAAATTATCATAAACTCACCAAAGAATATTTCATGAAGATCTGTAAATACATACCTTTGCAACAATTTTTCATCGTTGTGTCATGGGTTCCTATTTTTTTCTCTGGAAAATTCGTGTTCCTTCCTCAAAAACCATTATGTGATATCTTCCTTATTCATCCTCCAAAACATTCCCCTCGGTTACAGATTTCAGTCCCTGCAATGTAAACTTTTGTTGATGCTCAATGGGTAGACCCTAGGTTCAAAGATAACATACCAACAAAATACTTACACATTGGTCCTTTCAGCATCACCTGCAAGCAAGTGAAGTCTCACCCGAGGAATCTAGAGGGGTTGTAGGAACCAAGTTTCTACAATGATGAGGTGAAGTGAGGAATTCAACATGTTCTTACTAACCATTGGTCATTCCTTCACTGGGTGCATAGTTTCCACTGCTTAATAGTTACTTACCATTCATTATACCCTATGCGTGACATTACTCTACTTAACATTCATTCATTCGTTATATGCGCGGTAATCCATAACAGTAGCTAACATGTAATCAAACCATTCATCCAATGCGTGGAACCATCAAACAATTTATTCATATTAACCATGCATTCACATTAAGTGTGCGTACTAACCATAATAGAAAGAAAACAAATAACAACAACACACAACAACACCATGGTTTAACATTGTTCACCCCAAACTAGGCTATGTCCACAATGAATAGCTTTTTATATTATTCATTTATAATATCCTTACAGTTGCACACTACGCTACAAAATATACAACAATAAACATTACCCTAACCTACCTAAGTCGTTATGCTGCAGTGCGAGCCTATCCCCGAAAATCTCAATCATCACATCCGAACACTTGGCCAAAAACTCAATTCATCAACAATGAACTACCATTATCGCCAACACCTCTGCCCAAAACCATTTACATATTTATACATAAAGATAGGGATAATCCTGTTAAAACATGGTTACAAAGTGGACAAAATGTCCCAAAAAACTCAATGGTTTATAATTTTTTTCTTCCTTTTTCACACCACTCCGTCGTGTTTCCTCCTATCGCATGCTTTGACTCCTTAGAGTCTGCTCTTTGTCACATGCTTTGATCCAAATTTTAACTGTCTTTTATTCTTTGACTTTTTATGGCACAAATCCCAAAACTTATCCAAAATTCCTATCCAACAACTATTAAGTAGGATACCACTTAGACTAGCTAGAATAAATTGTGGAGGTAAGATGGCTTCAAAAGTAGTAACTCACTATCCAAATGGAAAGAGCTCAAAAAATAGGCAGTTTCAAAAAAAGGGAACTGAAAATGAACTTTAGATGTCAAAGTTATGTCATTTTGAAGAAATTCATAAAACGTAACAGAGGTGTCATGTGGCAAGTGGAGGTTGATCCACATGATGATGGGTGGACAATGAAGTTATCGTGTTGTAAAAAGTAAAAAAATAAAAATAAAAAAATTGTCCTCATTGTCTAACTTTGTCCAGAGGCTCTATTTTATATATAAGTGATTTTTTTTATATAAGTGACCCGCTTTTATAAAATAAGAATCACCTTTACAATAAAAACACTTTATAAATTAAAGTTGCATACAAAAAATGAGTTGAAAATAATTGTAAAACTACTTTATGGGTGATTCACTTTTATAATTTAAGTCAAATGCACTTTACAATAAACTTATTTTTTAATCCGCTTTTTCAAAAAATAACTTATTAAAAAAATAGAGCTATGAAGTAGCTAAGTCCCTGCCTATGTTGGCATAAAAATATTCAGAGAAATCAATGCATCCACTAAAATTTGTATACATGGTGGAAGTCTACAATGCCAAACAGGGATTTGTCTTATCAATTAGTTTAGAATTTGGGTATGTTCTTGGCACAATTCATGGACTGGGGTATGAATATTTCTCTTGAAGGATTCATATACCAGTGAAACCTAAAGAAGAGGTTATGGGAGTAGAAGATGGAGCTGTAATTTTCGGGCCACCAAAAAGAGGAAAACTAAATAACATGTTTCTTGGAAGAAAATTCCAATTCAAAGAGAGGGTAGAGAAAATTCAGCAAATTCATTAAAACAAATTATCAAAACTATAAAAATAGAACAAAGTATAAAATGCTAAAGAAAGAATCCAAGATCATTATATAAGATGCTCTTACCAAGAAAACCTTTTAAAATTAAAACCTAACTTTTTTCCAAGAAAAAAATTGCAATTTACATTCCATTATAGAATGAAAATCACAATCTTTAGGTGCTCAGGATACAATAAGAATAAAAGTAAGTATAGGTGCATATTGCACTTATGAGAGTACAAGTTAATACTACACTTACAAGATTGAAATTACATTAGTAATGTACATTTCATTTTTTTCCATTTATAAAATAATCCTCGATCTTTCCCTTTTTCTTCTTCTTGATTTTAACTTCTTGCCACCCCTCTAAAGAAAGATCCATAGTAACTAATTGTGAATCATAAGGTGGGAAATCATGATTCTTAAATTAAAACCTACATATTATTCATATATTTGTAATTTTGTTTCAAAATAAATTATTAATATCCCTCAACAAAAATTCATAACAAATAAGTGCAACTATATGTATTTTTAGTTATCACATCTTGATCATCTAGTTAGAACATAGTAATCGACTTGATTAGAACTGTGACCTCAAAACTAAATCTCTAGCTCTAAAAACCAATATTTTTAGTTAAAAACATCAAAATCGACCTTTGTTTCAAAAAGTGGTGTTATCGACATCACCCCTTTTTTCTTCAAGTTTAAAATTACCAACTTTTGCAACCATGGCCTTAACAACCTCAAAATGTTGTGAACAAAAACCTTAAAATCAATCCCCAAACTGAAAGGTGATGTCAACAATAGAACCATTTTTTTCAAGTTCAAAATTACAACTTCTTTGGAATCATGCCCTTAATAACTCATATTGTTGCAACCAAAACCTTAAAATAACTCTATAATCGAAAAATGGCTCTTTGAGCAGCACCCACTATTTTTTGGGGGGTCAAAATTGCAACTTCTTTGAAACTCATGGCCTTCACAAGTAGCACCCTTGCAACCAAAATCTTAAAATCAAATCCCGAGTCAAAAATATGTGTTATTGATAGCAACCCCTTTTCTTATTCAGGCTTAAAATTACAATATTTTTTAAAGCATAGCCTAAAATCCCAATTTTGTTGCTATCAAAACCACAAAGAAAAAAATGTGAAAAATAAATACAAAATTGAGAGAAAATAATGAAAGAATGAAAAAAAAAACCTTGAACAAGGGGGAAAAGACATGTTTTTTCTGAATTAAAATAACAATAACATCAATAATAATAATTATAAAAACACACATTTCGAATTACAATAATAATAATTCTAAAAAACAAACAACAACAAAAAAAAACCACAAATTCCCTAACCTCTTAAAAGAAAAAAGAAAAAAAAATATAGGAAACATTAAAAAATAAAAAAAAATAGAAAAGAAACAAAAACATGTTTTTAAAGCCAAAACCATACAAATTTTGATTTCTATTATATACATAAAATGGTATTACATCAAAAGATCAAGGGTGACCTACCTTGAGGTAAAACAAGTCCCCTGCCCAAGTGATAATGTTCAAAATTTGTGTGTCTGACATTGTTGAGTTCTTAAAAAATATCTTGTTCATAAAGGAAAAATAGTAGAAATATAAGCCTATAGATGTCCATAATAACATAAACAAAAATTAATTTTGAAAGAAAATAGTCAAACATGTTGTCAATCCTTGGGAGAAAGGGTGTTTTCCTCCTCTACCACCTCTAGCACCAATTTTACATCCTCATCCTTCTCCTAAGCATCCTTGGAGGATTGTGGGTATCCATCCATTACTATGGGGTTGGTATGGGCTCCAGATAAGCCAATGGACCCTTCAAATTGATTTTCTTTTTTGACCTCCTCTTTTTCCTTTCGAAACCATGATCTTGATGCCAAAAACCGACAGACACATTAATTCAAACTTGCCTTTAAATATTCTTATCATGTGGAGTATCTCTTGTTGCTCCTTATTTTTCTCCAGGGATTGAGCCACCAGAGTATTCACAAGCTAATAGACCTTTGTTGTCCTAAATAATTTAGTGTCCCGAGTCCTAGAGTGAATTGGGTCCTCCACCCAACTCTGAATTTTCTCCATTATATTTTCATCAGGAATCATTCAATGCTTATCCATGACTACCACCTCTAGTGCCTTGACTTCTTGCTTCACACTCTCCTAATAGTTCTCCATAAATTGGTGTCTCTCTTCCCATTCATCACTCTCTTCTCTAGTCGGAGAGGGATTAATTTGGGAAGAAGAATCCTCCCCTTCCCCTTAATCCTCCTTGCATTTCTCCCCTGTTGAAACCTCTACCCATTGTTGCTACTAGAAAAAAGAACAAACCTAGAGCGAGGATTAACCACACCCACACCGTAGATGACCACAAGAAATTCAATAGTGAAAAGAGACAAAAGGGGAGATCCATTTGAACCCTCCTAATTTTGAATAGCAGTACCAACCCCTCCACTTGAGAATGAGAATGAGAACAAGAGGCATCGAGCAAGAAAACCCAAGACTAGGAAGGAGGAAACCAAACCAGGGGTAGAACAGAACGATAATGGTTACCTAGAAAGAGCCCCAATACATTCCATGCCCCCCTATATTGGGAGAACCGGTACCTAATTCAGAGAACCTTCAAGCCAACCATCACCTCACCTCTTCTGGTGCATAAAGTCGCGACCCTCACGGTCCAACCCGCTCTCACTAGGACCTTCTTCACCTCAGGCTCGAAGAACTCAAAGGTTCTTCTGATCCCCTCTCGGGATCCTTCGTCCCCACAGTGACTCTTCCACTCTTGTGATCCTCCATTCCTTGGCTATCGGAGGATCGGCTCTCGCGCCTTCGCGAGTTCAACAATTGAATACTAGACCCTCGGGTCCCCGAGACCCGATGTCTTGGGTCAACGCTGACTTCCCTCGGTTGATCGGGACTTCACGTTATCGCGACTTCACGACTCGCGTCACTATACCTTCGGGGTCCCAACCTATGAGATCCCAAATGCCGAGGTGCCGACAACTTTCTATCTCACCTTCTCGTTTCCTCGCCACTCACGAGACAAATCTCTTGACCCTTCAACTCCTGAGACCCGAGGTCCCGAGATCACCTATCACGTCAACCGACTATGACCCACACTATACATGAAATTGTCGGGACTTCGCTCCTCGCGATCTCGCGATCTCCCTTTACAAGAAGTAGGAGTCTTCCCTCGCGAACTCCTGATGCATCCAATCCATGAGTCGAGTCACACTCCTTGTGATCTCGTTCGGCGACTTCGGTCCAATTTGAGCTTTGAACTTCCTTCCATCTGCACTGTCGACTACACGTCCACTTTGCCTCCTTGCGCAAATCCCGAATAGGAAGCGTCTCTCCACGAGACCCGTCCGCCAACCTGCTCACTCCTCCTTGCGACCTGTTCACGAATGTTCTCTCCACCTGCCCTTCAACTACTTCGAAGGCCTATCTTTCCTGAGCTTTCACAGCTTCTGAGCTTCTTTTGGAAACTACCTGCACGCACTCCTTGCAGACGATCTTCAACCACGTTAAGTGTTGAGGACTTCTGACCCTGTGCACTCCAGTAGCAGCAGTCTATCAACGTCATAGCTCAGAATCACAATTCTAAGACCTCGTCAAACCTGCGCACATCTGGCACGGCTCTATCTACCCAAAACAACTCTTGGGTGAATGAGAACAAGAGTTTAACTGCTAAGCCCCATCAACGCACTCTATGCGGATGAATTCAACTGCACTCTATGTAGGAATCTTCTGGCTCAAACAGAGAAACAATTGAAACTAATTGTTTTACTCTCTCAGGTTTCTAACCTGCCATGAAATCACATACGCAGTATATAGAACAAAGGCATAACAAGAAGCAAATATGCAACAGCATAATATCAACAACGCCCAGAGAATAACAACAGCCATGGAATTGAATCAAAGTCTTCCTTCTATTAATTCAATCTCTACATGGGTGTTCTCCACAAATTCTCTACTTTTCTCTTCTTGCTCTCAATGCTAATGTTGAATAATACAATAATACAAAGGAGGGTGCCTATATTCCGTTTTCCCTCTCGAATTCTACAACTATCAAATCTACAATTAATTCCTATCTATCTTTACATTAATTCTATTAAATGCCTTAGCTACTAAGGACGCGAGCTTAAAGGCTCAAGGTCCGTTTACATATACAAGTGCACTTCTTATGAATGCTTTCACTCAAATGGCGGTGTAACAACTTTCCAAAGTATTTCAAAAATATATGTGTTGGCGTTGTCCAGCTGTATGTTCTCTCTCCACGCGCTGGCTCGCTTGATGAGGTGTGGATGCTCCTGCATCGTACTCCTCGGCTCAAAAGATTTCATGGGCTCCTGTCCATGAGTTCCTGCACAGTGTGCCCATGCTTCTGTATTATTGCCTCGGTCTCCCAGCTGGCATCCTCCACTGGGTGATTCTTCCATTTCACCAGGTATTCAAAATATTTCTTTCTCCTGGTCTTCTGGCCTACTCTTTTATCCAGTATGCACTCCATCTAAGGTTTCTGTGCAACTGGCAATTGTTTCTGCCACTGGACCACTGGTTCTTCAGTTCCAGTGTCTGCTTCTGCAGCCCTGTAGGGGTATAAATCCGAAATATTGAAAATCGGAGATATCTCGATGCCTTCTGGCAACTCAAGCTCATATGCATTTTCCCCGAATCTCTTAAGGACTCTACACGGCCCGATCTTCTTCATTTTGAGTTTGTTATATGTTCCCCTTGGGAACCTTTCCTTCCTTAAGTGCACCAGAACCATGTCTCCAAATTCAAACTGAAGCTACCTATTTCTCTGATTGGCTCTACGTTTATACTCCTAATTCGCCTTCTGTAGTCGCTGCTTCACCTGACTGTGAATTTCCTGCATTGCTTCAGCGAACTCTTTAGTCCTCGTGTTGCTAGTTTCAGCCTGTTCTGACTCCCTGAGCTCAGAAACTCCTCTCGAATGTGTCCCATACAAACTTGAAACAGACTCTTACCTGTACTTTGATTCACTAAATCGTTGTACGCGAATTCTGCCTATGGTAATATCTGGTCCCAACTGCTGTGGTGATCTGCCACCGGGCTCCTCAATAAATCCCCTAAGCTTCTGTTTACCACTTCTGTCTGCCCATCTGTCTGGGGGTGATAAGTAGAACTGAATGCCAAATTAGTCCCTAATTTCTTCCATAGCGTCCTCCAAAAATGACCTATGAACTTCGTATCCCAATCCGAGACTATGCTCCTCGACAATCCATGCAACCTAACGATTTCTTTGAAAAACAAGTTGGCGATGTGCATGGCATCACTGGTCTTATGACATGGTATGAAATGTGCCATCTTCAAAAACCTGTCTACTACCACGAAGATGGAATCAACTCCTCGCTGAGTCCTCGGCAATCCTAGAACAAAATCCATACTAATGGCTTCCCATGGCCTTTCGGGTATGGGCAATGGCTAATAATATCCTGTGTTCTGCTTGCTCCCTTTCGCATGTTGACATATCCTGCACCTGTCAACAAACCGTTTAACATCTGCATGCATGCCTGGCCAATAATATGATTCGCTCAGCTTGGCGAATGTATTGTCATGCCCAAAATGACCTGCTAAGCCTCCGCTGTGTTTTTCTCTCACCAAATTCTCCCTCATGGAGCAATTCGGTATGCACAGCTGATTTTCTTTAAACATCAATCCATCCTGGATCATATAGTCATTCCATGGAGTCCGATCCCTGAGAACTGGATTCTCAGTTGCCTCGTATGCTTCTGCAAAATCCGCATCACCTGCATACATATCCTTTAGATTTTCAAAACCCAAGGTTTTGACTTTAAACTCCTGCAGCAATAAACATTTCCTGCTCAAGGCATCAACCACCTTGTTAGCAGTCCCCGAAATGTACTTGATCACGAATGTAAAGTTCTGCATGTATTCCACCCACTTCGCATGCTTTTAATTCAGCTTCTCCTACTGACTTACAAACTGCAATGCGTGATTGTCACTGTACAATACGAACTCCTTGGGTATCAAATAATGCCTCCACTTTTTCAATGCATGTATGATGACATAGAATTCTTTGTCATATGTGGAGTATTTCAATTTTGCATCATCCAGCTTCTCACTGTAGTATGCCACAGGTCTGTCATCTTGACTCAAAACCCCTCCAACGGCATACCCACTGGCATCACATTTCACCTGAAATGATTTCTGAAAATCTGGCAGCACCAGAATTGGTTGCTCTATAATCATCCGCTTCAACAGATTGAAGCTTCATTCAGCCTCAGTTGTCCAATGAAAAACTTTATGCGGCTTCTTCACCGTATCCATCATCGCGGCACTAATTCCACTGAAATTCCGAATGAATTTCCTGTAGAAACTAGCGAGTCCATGAAATCTCCTTACCTCAAAAACATTCCTCGACGATGGCCAATTCTTGATTACTTCAACCTTCTCAGGATCCATCTTCAATTCATTCACCGAGATTACAAAACCCAAATAAATGAGTTCCGTCTGCATGAAGGAACACTTCTTCAAATTAATCAGCAGCTTCTCCTGCTATAGCCTTCTCATCACAATGGCCAAATGCCTCAAGCGTTCTTCCCTGGTTTTACTGAAGATCAGTATATTGTCCAGGTATACAACCACAAATTTGCCAATGAATTCTTGTAAGTCTTCATTCATCAGCCTCATAAAAGTGCTTGGTGCATTTGTCAATCCAAACGGCATGACCAGCCATTCGTACAAACCCTCGTTTGTTTTGAATGTTGTCTTCCATTCATCTCCTTCTCTCATCCGAATCTGATGATATCCGCTCTTGAGATCAATCTTTGAAAAATAATTTGCCCCACTCAGGCAATCCATCAAGTCATCCATTCTTGGCAGTGGAAACCTGTACCTGATGGTGATTTTATTTATCGCCCTGGAGTCTGTACACATCCTCCAGCCTCCATCCTTATTTGGACTCAGTACTGTCGGAACAACACACGAACTTAGACTCTCCCTCACCAGTCCTTTATCCTGCAGATCCTGTACCTGCCTTTTGACCTCCTCATTCTCCTAAGGTGTCAACCTGTACGCGGCCTTATTCGGTAGACTTGCTCCGGGTATGAGATCAATATGGTGACTCACACTTCGCATCGATGGTAACGAACGAGGTATTTCGTCCATGATAATATCAGTGAACTCTCCCAGCAGTTCCTGAATTTCATCTGGCAAGTCGTCCACTCTTGTGCTAGTGAGGAAAATTCTCGGCTTCCTGACAACAAAGAACTATGGACCTTCATTCTTCTCCATCTCCGTGAGAAGTTCTTTTCCACTCATGAGAAGTATGGTACTGCTCACTTCCGGCTTCACTTCTTTATCTTTTATCGGAAGCAGTGTGTGTGTTCTCCCATCCTTCTCCAAGGTGTATGTGTTCATCCTCCCATCATGAACAACATTTCTTTCAAATTGCCATGGTCTTCCCAACAATACGTGACAGACATCCATGGGTATAACATCACACAGAATTTTATCTTTATATTCACCCATTTTAAATTCAACCAAGCATTGTTTCGTAACACATACCTGGTGTCCTTTTTGCAGCCATGACACTTTGTATGGACTTGGGTGTTTGTTCGTCTTCAGCTCCAGCTTTTCCACCATCTCGGTCGAAACGAGATTGTCTGTGCTTCCGCTGTCCACTATGACCTTGCATTTCCAGCCCTTGGTCTTGCAAGTGGTCCTGAATAGTCGGCATCTTTGAGCTATGTCCTCTACCTCTTTCTCAGGTTTCAAGAGAACTTTCTGCACTGTCAGTGACTTCCCACTTCCAGTGTCTTCATCTTCAACATCACGCCTCTGCGCCTCAGCGACGTGAGTTTTTCCTCTATCCATTTTCCTGTATGGACAATCCACGGCTTTGTGTCCATCTTTTCCACATGTAAAACATGTGATAACTCCTCCACGTCCTCTTCCTCTACCTCGGGTACGAGGAATTATATTTACGTCGACATACCCGCCACCCTACTCGGTATGCTGCCTCCTTGACTCAGCATATTGTTTCCTTTGTTTAGTTTGTGGCTGTCTCTGCAGTGAGGATCCGCCTCTCTCAGCCTTACCCTGAGGTCTCCTCCAATTCTCCTTGGGCTTCTGAATTCTTTCCTGGGAAACCGCTTTGCCTCAGGGCTGGCTTCTGCCTCACCCTCGCTGTCCTTGCTTGCAGCTTAGCTTCTCCTCGGCTTTTAGAGCCATTTGGTACGCATCCTCAACTGTTTGGATGGTGACCATTCTCAACTCGTCCTGAATGTCATACCTCAACCCATTCAGGTACCTCGCCACCTTCTCGTCATCACTCTCTCAGTGACCAGCTCGAATGTTGAGCCTGTAGAATTCCTCGGTGTACTCCTTCATCGACATCATCTTCTGTCTCAGGTTCTGCATGCGCCTGAACAGTGTGATCTGATAGTCTCTAGGGATGAACTTCGCTTTCATCTTAGCGATCATCCGATCCCAGCTCTTGATTTTCTGTTTTCCTTTGCAGTGCCTATCAGCCTGCAATTCATCCCACCATAAGGCTACATGTCCCTTCAACTTCGTGACAGCGTGCCTTACCTTCTTGTCCTCTTCGATATCCTCGTAATCGAAGTAGGTGTCGAGTGCTCGGATCCAATCCAGCAACTCCTCTACATTCAGGCTCCCCTCATAGACGGGAATGTCCATCTTGGTCTTTGAGCTCATTCTGGAAATGGCTCTGATCAACCTCTCGGTTGAAGCATCCTCTGCTGTGATCTATTTTGCCTCGTGTCCAGCTTCCTCCTCAACTTCAGAATCGATGAACTCCCCTGTGCTAAATTCGCGCCTTTGGGTGGTCTCCATCTCTTCAAGTCTCACCCTGAGATCTCGTATTTGACGCTCCATTTCTGGGTTACCTGCTGGTCTACCCCTTCTTCGAGCGTCCCTGTCCTCACGATCAGGTGACTTCCTCTCCCTTCTGGGTGGCATGGTGAATCTCTGTCTCTGCTACAAAAAGCAAAGCCACTCCCACTCTGATACCACTTGGTGTGTAAAGTCGCGACCCTCACGGTCCAACCCGCTCTCACCAGGACCTTCTTCGCCTCAGGGCTGAAGAACTCAAAGGTTCTTCTGATCCCCTCTCGGGATCCTTCGTCCCCACAGTGACTCTTCCACTCTTGCGATCCTCCCTTCCTTGGCTATCGGAGGATCGGCTCTCGCGCCTTCGCGAGTTCAACAATTGAATACTAGACCCTCAGGTCCCCGAGACCCGATGTCTTGGGTCAACGCTGACTTCCCTCGGCTAATCGGGACTTCGCGTTATCGCGACTTTGCGACTCGCGTCACTATACCTTCGGGGTCCCAACCTCCGAGATCCCAAATGCCGAGGTGCCGACAACTTGCTATCTCGCCTTCTCGTTTCCTCGCCACTCGCGAGACCAATCTCTTGACCCTTCAACTCCCGAGACCCGAGGTCCCGAGATCACCTGTCACGTCAACCGACTATGACCCACACTATACATGAAATTTTCGGGACTTCGCTCCTCGCGATCTCGCGATCTCCCTTTACGAGAAGTAGGAGTCTTCTCTCGCGAACTCCCAATGCGTCCGATCCACGAGTCGAGTCACACTCCTTGTGATCTCGATCGGCGACTTCGGTCCAATCTGAGCTTTGAACTTCCTTCCGTCTGCACTGTCGACTACACGTCCACTTTTCCTCCTTACGCAAATCCTGAATAGGAAGCGTCTCTCCATGAGACCTGTCCGCCAACCTACTCACTCCTCCTTGCGACCTGTTCACGATTGTTCTCTCCACCTGCCCTTCGACTACTTCGAAGGCCTATCTTTCTTGAGCTTTCACAGCTTCTGAGCTTCTTTTGGAAACTCCCTGCACGCACTCCTTGCAGACGATCTTCAACCACGTTAAGTGTTGAGGACTTCTGACCCTGCGCACTCCAGCAGCAGCAGTCTATCAACATCGTAACTCAGAATCGCAATTCTAAGACCTTGTCAAACCTGCGCACTTCTGGCACGGCTCTATCTACCCAAAACAACTCCTGGGTGAATGAGAACAAGAGTTTAACTGCTAAGCCCCATCAACGCACTCTATGTGGATGAATTCAACTGCACTCTATGCAGGAATCTTCTAGCTCAAACAGAGAAACAATTGAAACTAATTGTTTTACTCTCTCAGGTTTCTAACCTGCCATGAAATCACATACGCAGTATATAGAACAAAGGCATAACAAGAAGCAAATATGAAATAGCATAATATCAACAACGCCCAGAGAATAACAACAGCCATGGAATTGAATCAAAGTCTTCCTTCTATTAATTCAATCTCTACATGGGTGTTCTCCACAAATTCTCAGCTTTTCTCTTCTTGCTCTCAATGCTAATGTTGAATAATACAATAATACAAAGGAGGGTGCCTATATTCCGTTTGCCCTCTCGAATTCTACAACTATCAAATCTACAATTAATTCCTATCTATCTTTACATTAATTCTATTAAATGCCTCAGCTACTAAGGACGCGAGCTTAAAGGCTCAAGGTCTGTTTACATATACAAGTGCGCTTCTTATGAATGCTTTCACTCAAATGGTGGCGCAACAACTTTCCAAAGTATTTCAAAAATATATGTGCTGGCGCTGTCCAGCTGTATGTTCTCTCTCCACGCACTGGCTCGCTTGATGAGGTGTGGATGCTTCTGCATCATCTTCCAAAAATTAAGGAAGAAAAATACCTCCCTTCACCTGCATTCTCATCACTTTTGAATCATCTGGACTACTCCTCATCAGTTTTTGAAATTCCACCTTTAGTTCAGTACCTGCCTTCTTCAATGCTCCCTGCATTATCATAAATACCATCATTGAGTTAATGTCATGCCCAAGAGGTTGGTTCATACCCAACATCATCACTAATGGTATAAATGGAGGCTACGTACTTGCCCCTTCTATCTCCATGGCATTCACCATGTGAATGATCTCCCTACCCATATCCTGATATGATGAGAGTTCATTGTATGATGGATCATGGGGTGAAAACATGGCATGCCACATGGGCACCCTAGGCCCCACCCATTGTCACCCCATTCCGGGAGAAAACAAAATTATTTTTTGAAAAAAATAGAAAGGAATTAAAAAATTAAAAAACATTTTAAAACAAAAAAAGAGAGAAAAAAAAAGGAAATGAAAATAAAAAACAACAAAAAGTAATAATATTAGGCGAGGCTTCCAAACCCACCCCTCCCCTCATGTATGTCCATCTCCCCTCGCCTCCCTTGTTCCTTCCCATTAAAGAAGCAGTATGCCACTCTTGTAATGGGTGGTTGTGGGGCATGGAGGGGTGAGGAAGGTGGGGAAGGGTGGGAGTGGGAAGGAGAGGGGCAGGGATGGGGAATTTGTTTGGGGGAATATACCTATTCTTCATTGTTTTTTATTTTTTAATTTTCTTTTAACAAAAAATTAATGTTTTTTTTTTTAAATGTTTTTAATTTGTTTATTATTATTTTTTTTAATTTCATTTTAAAATTATTTTTTTATTTTTTCTTTATGGCATTTTTATTTTACTTAATTTGCTATGAAATATTTTTAAGGTATTTTTTGATTAAAAAAAATAGAGGGTTAGGCATAAATTTCCCATGAAATCCTTTTAAGTTTTTTTTAATTAAAAAAAATGGTCAAGCATTCTTGGTTTTTTGTTTTTTTATAGGGGTGGGGGAATGTATGCTTATATAAAATAAAGGCATAAAAACTTAATTTTTTTGTTAACAAAATCGTTAAAAGAAGAAAAAAAACAAATCATAAAAGGAAGAAAAAAACTGGAAAATATGAAAAATAAATAAATATAGAGACAAAAGAAGGAAAAAATGAGTAAAAACAAAGGGATATATATATATATAGTTTAGTTTTGTTTAGTTTTATTCTTTTCTCTCCATTTTCATTTATTTTTCATAATTTTTGAGTTTTTTTTTTTCTTTTTATGATTTTGTTAACAACAACGTTAATATTTTATGTCATGCTTTCAAAAATGTTACAAATTTAAGATTAAAGAAAAAATGATGTTATTATAAGTAGCACCTCTTTTCCACTTAAGAGTGGATTTTAATATTTTGGTTGTAAGGATGTTGATTGTCAAAGATATGGGTTTAAAAAAAGTTGCAATTTTAAGCCCCAAAAAAAGGAAGGTGTTACTCCTAGTGCCACTTTTTGTTTCTAAGTTGATTTTAAGGTTTTGATTGCAACAATACAATTTATTAAGGCCATGGTTTTAGAAAAATGTAATTTTGATCATGAATTAAAAAATTGGTGCTACTATTGGCACCACTTTTCAATTTGGAATAGATTTTAAGGTTTTTATTGGAAAAATTATGTGGTTGTTAATGCCATGGTTGCAAAATGTGGTAATTTTACCCCAAAGAAAAAAAGGGTGCTACCAATGGCACCACTTTTTGAAATAGTGGTAAAAAGAGTGAATAAGTGTAACCTCTAAAAAAAAGGAGAACTACAGAGGGTTCTCTTCAAGTAGGTCACTACATTTTAGTTTGAGTACAACAATTACTTGAAATAGTTTGATATCAAAACATGGTTTTTTTGTGTGTTATTTCCATGATAGTAGGCTTTAAATTATCAATAAATGGTAAAATAAGGTATGTAGAATGATAGTTCAATAAATAAGTGCCTAAATCATATACCATCGTTTTAATTCTTATCGAAATTTGTATGGAATAATTGCATTAAAAGAACTTAAAACAACACAAGAATAACAAGGCAATGCACATTAAATTAAGAAGATTCAACCTATCACTCCATTTTAGAGCCAGGATGTATATCAAATATTTGTGATAAATATGATTGTTGTATCCAACCCATATAATCTCAAATTTAATGAATTATGTGACATTTTTCTTAACAAGAATAGAACTAGGAATTATTAATAGAAATAATTCCTCAAGCTTTAGGCTTATCAGTGTTCATAATCATACCAACTATACATGCATTGATTTTAATACAATCATTGTGACTAGTAGTAACAAGTGTCCAGTCATCACGATTACTAGGAGCTATTGAAGAGAGTTGAGCGAAGAATTGATAGTCGCGACGAGCTAGGGTTTGAAAGTTGCGGCCACAATAGAGAGCAGCATAAGCAGTTGGGNGACCCCCTCATACAAACAAGTAGTGGTGGACAGAGGAAAAGGGCCAAGAAGCGGAGTTTTCAAGGCACCAATGACAGGAACCTCAGGGTCAGACCCAAGGAAGCATCAAGAAAGAAGTCGGGACAAAAATGAAACCATGGAGGAAGTCGCTAAGGAGACTCAAAATGAAAAGCAAGAGACTGGGAAGGTTAACGGGACGGAGGAGAGCAACCCCTGCAAACCCAAAATAGCATTGATACCCAAGGTGGTACTGGAAGACCCACAAATGAAACTCTACAGGAATCAAATGAAGATGCATGCGCTCATATGCAAATTCATGGGGTTATGGCCCACAGAAAGAACTCTGTGCAACTGGATTAAATATCACTGGAAGCCAAATGCAGAAGTGGAACTCCACCTAGGCTCGAAGGGTTTCTTCACATCTGTCTTTATTAACCTAGAGGATAGGGATAGAGTCTTCAAGGGAGGTCCATACTTCCACGCCTCAGTGAGACTCTACATGCAACCCTGGAAAGAAAATTTTGCCCCAGAGAAAGAAACGTTCAAAAAGGTATCAGTATGGCTGAGACTATTCCATACCCCTAGACTACTAGCTATCCTCTACATTTGAAGCAATAGGAAACAAATTGGGGAAATATGTGAAGACCTCAGAAGCCACCCTAAAAGGAAGATACACATCGTATGCAAGAATTTGTATAGAGATGGACGTTACTGGAGCACTTCCAGAAGCCATAAGTCTGGAATTCAGGGATGAGGAATGGATCCAAAAAATATATTATGAACAGATTCCCTTTAGATGTAGACAATGCCATCAGCATGGAAACTTGATCAGAGATTTCTCTCTAAACAAAAGGAAGGAGGCGGTAAATCCCAAAACACAGCAAGACAAGGAAGGGTTTATAACCACGAACCCCAGGAATAGAGCAAATAAAAAGAAAAATAAAACCTCGATAGAAAATACCCAGGAGACCCGGATTACGACGGAAGGAAGGGACTAAACAAACAAAGGGACAGCAGAAGAAAAGGACTCGGAAAAAGTTCCAGAAGTCAAGGACCAAGTAACAAAAGATCCCACCCAATAGCCAAACATTACAACAACTCAGGGGAGTTGCGCAACCCCGATGGAAGGAGAAACAAAAGAGGACAACACTGTCATGCAAGATGCATAGGGGGATGCAAAGATGACCCCGAGCAAAGTAGGTATAGAAGACCTTGATCTTGGAGACTTGGTGGAAAGGGAAGGGATAGACCTTCCACACATATTAGAACAATGGAAAAGGCAGGGAGTTGACAATGTACCAACAGAGAAACTCGATCGCATCCAATACATGTTCCTCCTACGGGAGGAAGCCAAAGCCAGAGGACAAAAACGCACACACGGGGAGATAGGACACCTAGGAGTAAAAGCCGGCGAGGGACAATCGTAGCCATCACCCAAATAGATGAGAAGGAAAAAAGGCAGGAAATCAAACAGTGTAGCACTACAGGAGTTGGGAGCACTACTAATAATCTCGGGTAAGATCAAGAAACTCTTTCCCCACTCTCCCCCACATGTTTAAAAATAATTTTTATAACTTGGAATATAAGAGGCCTAAACAGCCCAAGAAAATAAAGAATCCTTAGGAATAAACTAAAGAAGGAGCAACCAGATCTTTGTTTTATTCAAGAGACGAAATGTACTACAGACAGAATGGAGGCAATTAGTAAACAACACTGGCATAATTACAAGATGGTAGCCATCGAAGACCACCAAAGGTCAAGCGGCATACTCACTCTGTGGAACCCACAAATCCTAAATTTAATAGAAGTCGAGTCAACCAGGTACACCCTAATGGTACGCATGCAAATCATAGGAAATACTGAGGAGATTCTATGCATAAGTGTGTATGGGCCCCACGGGCCAGAGGAAAAGAAAGGAATGATTTGAGACCTAGAAGATATAAAAGGTCGAGCCACCAAACTCCACTGAATACTGGCAGGGGACTTCAACATTATCACCTCCCTTGCGGAAAATAAGGGTGGTATGAGAAGATTGGATTAGGATGCGGAGGAGTTTTCAAATTTTATAGACAGAGCGGAGATGGTAGAACTCCAAACCAAGAATGGTCAGTTCACCTAGACCAATAAATGGATGAACCAGTTCCAGGTAGCTACAAGACTTGACCGATTCCTTATATCAGATTCAATCATCATGCAGGGGCTAACCTTAGACTGCAACATCCTCCCCTGGGGTGGATCTGATCACTGACTAATACAACTGGAAGCAGGCTTCCAAACAACACCTAATAACAGACCCTTTAGATTCGAGAAATTCTGGATCGATCACCTGACTTTCAAGGAAAAAATCAAACAATGGTGGTGGGAGGAGCAACCAGTGCAAGCAACTAGGATGTTCAAACTACACAAGAAACTTAAATACATTAGAAATAAACTCAAGGAATGAAATAGGGATATCTTTGGGAATATAAACATAGAGAAAAACGGCATCGAAGAAAAAATGAAAAAACTCCAAGAAACTTGCTTACGGGAAGGCTATACGAAGGACTGGAAAAAGGAAGAGCTCCAAATGACACAAGAATGGAAGGTGCGATGCCAGTAGGAGGACACACTCTGGAATCAAAAGTCCTGCATCCGATGGCTAAAGGAAGGAGAGYGGAACACCAAGTTCTTCCATAGAACAACCATGGCCAGAAGAGCCCATAACAAAATACTGAAGATCAAGGACTAGGATGGAATCGAGCGCAAGTCACATTAGGAGACTGAAAGCACTCTGGTCARCCACTTCCATGGGATATCCCAAGAACCTCATCAAGACAGATCGGAGGCCATCCAGAAGATAACCCAGCATATTCTATGCCTGGTTACTGAGGAACAAAACATCTTCCTGAACAAACATATTTCCACGGAAGAAGTTGATCAAGATCTCCAGGAAATGCCCGGTGGGAAAGCACCAGGTCCAGATGGATTCACTATGGAGTTCTTCAAAGCCTGCTGGGAAATTGTCAAATATGACATCTATAAGGTAGTAGATGACTCTAGAAGGTCTGCCTCCATCCTTAAAGCACTAAACGCAACCATGATCACCCTAATCCCTAAAGAAAATTAAGCCAAAACCCTGGACCGGTACAGACCCATAGCACTTTGTAACGTGATCTACAAGATTATCTCCAAAGTCGTAGAAAATAGATTGAAACCCCTCCTACCTTCACTGATCTCACAAGAACAGGCAGGCTTCGTGGAAGGTAGACAAATAATGGACAATATCATCCAGGCCCATGAGATCATTCACACCTTAAAACTTCAGAATATGGGGAATGTTAATACAACTGGACCTAGCAAAAGCCTATGATAAAATTAGTTGGCATTACATGATCAAGACTTTGGAAGCCTTTGGTTTCACCCAGCACTGGATCAGTTGGATTTTCAGCCTAGTATCCACAACAAGCTACTCGCTACTAATCAATGGAGCCCCGACCAAACCTTTCTGTCCCACGAGAGGGATCAGACAAGGCAACCTGTTGTCCCCCTTCCTGTTCATTTTGATGATGGAAGGCCTCAGCAGGAGCGTAAAGAGAGAAAGAACAACTGGAGAAATAACAGGGCTCAAACCCTTCGAAAATTTCCCTAATTCAACCCACCAACAGTTTGTAGATGATACACTCCTCCATGGCATACCCACGGTCAAAGAAGCCAAAGCCTACAAACGCATCCTAGAAGATTTTGGAGAAGCCTCGGGTGCTAAGATCAACCACTCCAAGTCGATGATCTTTTTCTTTAATACCAACCCAGCTATCCAAAGGAATTTGACCAACATTCTAGGATTTGAACGGAAAACACTCCCAACCAAGTGTTTCAGGGTTCCTTTGACAGACAAAGTATATAAGTTGTCAACTTGGGAAGGAGTAATAAACAAGTTACAGGAGCGGGTAAAAAACTGGACATATATGTCCCTTAATCTAGCTAGCAAACTGATCCTAACTAAGATTGTCTTAGAATCTATCCCAACCTATATGATGTCAGTATTCCCCACTCCACAGGGGATCCTAAAGAAAATCAGATCCATCCAGAGGGACTTCTTGTGGCGAGGTGCGGAAACAAAGAAAAAATGGTCCCTGGTGGCCTGAGAGAAAGTCTGTAGGCTAAAAAGCAAAGGAGGCTTGGGGCTGCAAGATCCACAAACGACCAACAATGCATATGGGGTGAAACTATGGTGGCGTTGGGTCAAAGAAACTACAACACCTTGGGTAAACCTATGGAAGGTAAAGTACGCACCGGACACCCGCGACCAGGACAGAATCTGCTTTGGAGGAACCAGGGAAGGCTCAGCCATATAGAACCTACATTGGCGCAACAAAGCATGGATTCAGACACACAACTTTTGGGAAATCAAGAATGGCAGAACAGCCAGATTCTGGGAGGACTCTTGGAAACAGGAACCAAGGATGGAAAACCTGGACAAAGGGATACTCCAACAGGACCTAATCACACAAGGAAAAATCAACGTCTATCGATACTAGTAGCAGGGAATGGACCGCAACAAATGGAGAACCTGGGACAAGATTATTCCTTAGAACAATGAGATACTCACAACAACAATAAAAGAGGTGGAGGAGGAACTAGGCAGAAGGAAAATAACAGTAACAGAAGGAGAAGACCAGCTGAGGTGGGGCAAAAAGGATGGATGGGAATTCAATCTAAAAGAATTTTTGCACTATATGGCGGACCCAGACCAAGATGACCTAGCGCAACACTAGGATAAGCTCTATAACAACGCCCAATGGCCAAAGATTAAGATCTTCCAGTGGCTAATATTACACAACCGCATCCTAACTTGGGATAACCTAAGGAAAATAGGTTTCATTGGTCCGTCAAGATGTCATCTATGTCAAACTCAGGAAGAAACAACCAACCATCTCCTCAACGAATGCGCCTACACTGCAGAACTATGGGACTGGGCAGCAAGTATCTTCCATCAATCAGACAAGACATGTCGTAACATAGCCACAATAATCAAGATCTGGAGATAAAACTACAACGACCAAGCAGAGGTGAACCTCTGTTGGATCCTCACCCAAACTCCAGGAGCACTTGTGGATAGAGATCAATGTGGAGTTGCACTGGGTGAGGAGGTCAGCAAATGGACTGGTGGACAGAATAGCAAACGAGGGGGTCGAGAATGAAGATCCAAAACTGGACACAATCTGGAGCAACATCCCGCAAGGTCAATTTCGAGCAGACTGCACCCAACTTGCGGAAAAATACTGGGATAACAAGAGTAGTACAGAAGATTACGAAAAGAATGGAGGCACAGCAAACACTGTAGGACACGTAGGTCCCAAACAGAATCTGATGGCCCACCAATCAAATAAGGTTGCAAATGAAAACGCAGATCACACATTAGGCAAAGGTACGGCACCACAGCCCTGTCAATAAAAAGAAGTACATAAGTTACCCATTGGAAAGTAGAAGAGATAAATCGCAGGTGACAAAGGACGATGGACCTAACTCGCGGGCGGCAAAGGACGATGGACGATAGGTCTCACCAGGGCCAAGTAGGAACACACCTCACCTAAGTACCAAGATGGGACCGGGAAAGGGATGGCATACAATGAGTAGGGTAGAGCATTGGTGCAGGGATAACGGCAGGGTCATCAAATGCACATGCTCTGGAACAGAGTCTTTTGACTAGCAGGACCACCTTGATGAGCAGATCATGATTGCAAGGATGGGACCGCAGCTGGGTTGGCTCCATACAAGCTAGGACACCAAAACATATCACAGAACGAGGCATCGCAATTACAGGGGCCACCTTACTTATCATAAGGAGGTGCAGCGGAATAGGGAAAGAACCCAACGTAAGAACCACCACCTGCAAGTTAAGATAGTGCACATGAAGAAAACCAGCAGCAAGAGAGGCCCCCAGGGAAAGGAACCTCCATAGAGCACCCGCCGGATGACAAGAATTGAACAGGCAGCTAGGGACACAAGGAGCACCTTCCTCGGGAAGGTAGACACCAAGGGGAAGACGATCATTAAAAGATGGGAGGGAGAAATTAACAATGCCCGCAGGGGAAAAACCTGGCCAACACTAACCCAGGAAGCAGGGGGGATACGGGACCCCAGAACCACACAATTGAGGATAACCCTCTACCATAGGATGATGAAGGAATCTTGGAGAACCAAAATGTTGATAGGTAAGATGTGTGCGAACCGGGGGGAGACCAACAGGATGGAAACAAAAGACTAGAAGAAAGAGCACATAAGAATTATCAGTCGCCTCAGCAACCTAGAGATGGGGGTAAAAAGGCTGGTGGAGGACCATAAAAGAAAACGGGAGAAACTGGAGTGGATGGTAGGACAATTTCATCTCTATCTATTCTGCGTCCACCATATAGATATCACTCCAACCGACAGTAATGGAACCCCAGCATGCATCAGAAATCTATGTCTGGTGGAACAGAGGGAGGAGGACGTAGCACAATAGAAAGGGGATGCAGAGCACCCCATCAACCTAGACTAGTGCAGGACACACCCAGACCTTGTCTCTCAGAGTAGGAGTTCACCCCGCTATGTTCAGACTTTTTTTATTCCTTTTGATGAAGTGTTTAGATTGGATTATGGTAGCCTGGGTTGGTTTCCCGTTGTGGCGACCCAGGCACTCTTTGTTTATTTTCAAATACTGCACTCCAAGGACCACAGACCTGGTTTCCGTTAAGGCAGATCCTGGGAATCCTTGCATCAGTTTTTTACTATAACCTTATTAAGCAATATAGATTCACACACTCATTTACAAAAAAAAAAAAAAAAAAAAGTGTCCAGTCATACAAGCTACAAAATGAATTAATAAAGAAAAAAAAAACACATTGAAATATAGCCACAAAAAATTGAAAATTTTGATTATTTACATTATTTCCTAATTTCTATTTAAATGCATTGAACATGAATATATAACTATATTCTTTATATGATGCAATGTACATTAAAAATTTGCAAACAAACATTTACGAGTCTTTCAAGACTATACAAGTTAATCATATATACAAGGAAATCTACAAACATTGATGAGTCTTTCAAGACTATACAAGTTAATCATATATACAAGGAAATCTATGGCACTGACATGCCATGATATGTTGTGATATATAATACTAAGGATAACGATGTTCCCTGGAATCATTTATATACATATAGATTTATATTTGTAGATGTGCAAACATATTGTTGGTGTTAAATCACTTTTACATACATATAATGATTAAAGTCAATTTAGAGTTAAATTTTTAACCATTTATTGAGTATTTGAGTATGTTTGTGTCCCTTATTAATGTTATCTTAATAATCCTAAATTTTATTTAAATAAGTATTGTTTATAAATTAATAAANAAAAAAAAAAAAAAAAAAAAGTGTCCAGTCATACAAGCTACAAAATGAATTAATAAAGAAAAAAAAAACACATTGAAATATAGCCACAAAAAATTGAAAATTTTGATTATTTACATTATTTCCTAATTTCTATTTAAATGCATTGAACATGAATATATAACTATATTCTTTATATGATGCAATGTACATTAAAAATTTGCAAACAAACATTTACGAGTCTTTCAAGACTATACAAGTTAATCATATATACAAGGAAATCTACAAACATTGATGAGTCTTTCAAGACTATACAAGTTAATCATATATACAAGGAAATCTATGGCACTGACATGCCATGATATGTTGTGATATATAATACTAAGGATAACGATGTTCCCTGGAATCATTTATATACATATAGATTTATATTTGTAGATGTGCAAACATATTGTTGGTGTTAAATCACTTTTACATACATATAATGATTAAAGTCAATTTAGAGTTAAATTTTTAACCATTTATTGAGTATTTGAGTATGTTTGTGTCCCTTATTAATGTTATCTTAATAATCCTAAATTTTATTTAAATAAGTATTGTTTATAAATTAATAAAGTTATTCTAGAATTTATGTATTTTTTAGGAGATAGGTCGGTCTTGTCACATCATTGCTATAGTGATTATCATTGAGTTATTGGTTAAGGACATATGGAATATTGAGATAAAGTTTGAGAGGTTATATATATGTTTCGTCTCTCTCTTCATCAAACAAAACAAAGTCTTCAAGAAGGTATTTTGTTATTTCAAATTAGAAAAATTAATTGCAATTCTGAAATATTGATCTGTTTTAGATATAATATAGATCTACCATTTTTTTTAAATATTCTGAAATATTGATCTGTTTTAGATATAATATAGATCGACCATTTTTTTTAAATATCCAAAAATCTTTTTAGGTCTAAGATAAAATCAATAGAACTAGATATAAATATGAATTAAAAAATAAATAAATAAATCTCACAAATATGTGGTAGATTTTTAAAAAAATAGCATGATTTTATAGTGTGCTCACCTCCCCTCCTTAAAAAGTGAATTTTTTAAATTTGAATCTAGTCTCCATAAGTGTGGATCTAGTTCACTGGATCTCTATTTAGATCTGTTTTCATGCATGATATAATAGCACCGTTCAATTCATTCGTCCAAGATTTGGAAGAAATCTTTGAACTGGTGGCTTGATTCCCCGTCTTCACAACTCTTAGAACTTTCACCTAGCCGAAGAAAACCATCTGGTTATAGATCACGAGATACAGGAGCCAGAGATCTAAAAAGAAACCTGCCATTGCTCATTTCCAAGCTTCAATCAAGGTCAAAAGTCAGAGCCAATTCTCATACCATATAAATTCAGAGCCAATTCTTAGACTATATAAAGTCGGAGCCAATTCTAACCATTAAAAAGAAAGAAGAGTTCAAGGCCAAGATTGATGTCGGAGCAATGGTCCAAACCTGCCATTCATTTCCCCATCGTCGGAAATTCACTGTAGCAGCGTGGTTGAGAATTTGATTTGCCACCAACCATTGGATCTGTGGTCTCCAAATCAATGGTGTAAGAGTTTCATCATTTGATTAAAATTTACCCCTCGATCCATTTGTAGAGAATGACTCATTTTTCTCCATGATGTAGTTGTTTTGAAGAAAGATTCTCTTAAAAGAATCCCTTGAGCCCTTCTCTACGTTCTGCACATCCGATGCATAGTGTGAAGGGAAAATATAATTGTTGCTACCAGTAATAATCCAAATCTCCCATCACTAATTAGAGAAGCTCTCTTGCATCCCTTCACAATAGACAACGTGGTCATTTCCAGGAATCACATTATCTCATTTGAAATGATGGGCCTCCCATCATTGTTTTTTGTCTCAAGATCGATGAAGTGGAAGCTAAAACATAGCTATTTCAAATGCTCCGAGAAGAAGCATAAGAACGAAGAAGGAATAGAATGGACATTCATCACCTTGTACTATTCATCTGATTCTGTTGACTTGATAAATAATTCATCTTGTCGAAATTGGTAAATTTATTCACCAATTTTGAGAAATTGAATGGACCCAAGAACTATAAGTCTTGGAGTCGGCATATGCAAAGTACATTAGTTTTTAATGACTTGTGGAAATATATATGTTATTGAGAAAAAGCTCTAATTAATCTGATTGATGCTAGAGAACTATCAAAATGGGAATTAAGAGATGAAAAGGCACTTGCACTTTTGAGATCCTTTGTAAGAGATGAAATGTGTATACACATTGAAAATGAAATTGATGCTTGGAATGCATGGAAATTTTTTAAGAAGATGTTTGATACCCAATCTGAGTCAAAAAGGGTTGAGTTTCATAATAATTTGCTTAACCAAAAATTGGTTGAAGGTGGAGATGTTTTGGAGTACATCTCTCATTTGAAAAATATCATAATGGAATTAATAAAATGTGGATTTAAATGTGTGGAATAAATCTTTATGACATTAATCTTGATGAGTGGATTTCCCCCTGTTGAGCACACACTTATACTGAGAGGGGTGGGGAGGTGAATCAGTATAAGACAATTTTTGCTTATTCAAGCATTCATCAACCATAAGAAAACAATCGCATATGAGATTTATTAACTTCAAAACATGGAACACAAGATTTACATGGAAATCCTTTCTGGAGAAAACCAAAAAAGTTTTCTTTATAATTCTTTATAGGAACCAACCTACTAGAGACACCAATCCCCACTGGCACAAATCCTAGTAGGAACCAACCTACTCTTATATATCTTCGTAGACACCAATTTACTAGAGACACCATTCTCCGTCGCTAAGCACCAACTTAGAAATATACACCAATCTCTTTGTTTGAGCGGTACCAACCTACTCTTACAAATCTTCATAGACACCATTCTATTGGAGACACCAACCCCATCGCTAAGGACTAACTTAACAAGAGACACCAATCTCTTTGTGTGAGTTGCACCAACCTTCACTGAGTCTTATTGCTACTTCTTCCTTCACCAAGTCTTATTGCTACTTCTTCCTTCACCAGGTCTTCACCAGGCCTTTACCGGATCTCACCAAAATTTGAATTTCCAAATGGTAAATTTTCCAAATCTTGTTGTTTTAGGCCTCTTCCCAAGAACGAACATGTACAACATGCCATGTATCCAATTTTCCAAATCTGATTCTGGAATTTTTACCTGAGTTACTTATGTAGGTCCCCTCATATCCATGAAAATTCCATAATTTGAAGTGTCTCAGAAAAACATTTATAGAGAAAATGTTAAGCTGACCTATTTGAAATTGAATTAGGACCATTCAAGAACACTAACTTACATAGGGAATATCTCAAAAAGTATAGTGAAACAACATATCAAATTTTTATTTGAGGTACTTTCGTATGTATCCTTAGATCTCTAAAAAATTCACAGTCTGAAAATTCCCAGAAACAAAGTTATATTGAAAATGCAAAACTAAATTGTTTGAAACTAATGCCAAGACCATTGAGAACCCCTAAATTCCATAGAGCATATCTCAGAAATTTTTTTGAACCAATATATAAAAATTTTACCTGCGGTATTTCAGTATGTCTCCTTGAATATCT
Organism: Picea engelmannii; assembly: GCA_009831015.1. Lineage (NCBI taxonomy): Eukaryota > Viridiplantae > Streptophyta > Pinopsida > Pinales > Pinaceae > Picea > Picea engelmannii. Next base: position 62,684 of record ML781908.1, on the reverse strand, counting down.
AAAAATTTCACAGTACGAAAAGTCTCAAAAAATAAGTTATGGAAAATATTTCAAACTGACCTATTTGACACTGATTTTGGGACCATTCAAAAACCCTAACTTCCACAGGGAATATCTCTGAAATTATAGTGAACCAACATATGAAGTTTTGATCACACATACCCAAAGAGCTCTCCTCCATATCCTAAAAATTTCACAGTTTGAAACATACTATATGTTGGGGTCCTATAATCATAGATAAATTGTTTCTTCAACTGTTTATTTGGCGTTTCTCCCACGATGAATACATCTGGATTATTGAGGCTAGGTTGATTCCATATCCCCCCCCCATCCATTTTGTTCGATCCTTCATCACCATGTTGTGTCATTCATCCACCTCTCCACCACTCACTCCCTTGTCCTTTTGTCCCATTGAGTACGTCTTGCCCGCCACTCATCCCTGCATAAACCAAACTTAGGATAAACAAAAAAACGTTAGATTAATAAAATTAAATTAGACTTATTAATAATAAATTAATTTTTAATTAATTGATTATTAATTAATTATTTTTTAATTGATTAATTATTAATTAGTTACTAATTATTAATTAATTAATTATTAATTAGTTATTAATTAGTTATTAATTAATTAATAATTAATTAATTAATAGTTAGTTGTTTAAGTTAGCAATTAGATTAGTGTTTGATTAATCAAAATTTAATTAAAAACAATTAAAAATTAAATACAACAATATTAACAAAATAATATAATAAAATAAAAATAAAAACAAATATTAAATACAAAATGTAATAAAAATAAAACATATAAAAAATATAAAAAACATATAATAAATAAAAAATACAAATATAACATAAACTAAAAACAATTAAAACAAAAAACAAAAAGTAATAACAAAACATAAAAAAACAAAAAATATAATATTACACTATCCTAAGTTACTACCCAACACTCATGCATGCATTTCTGTACAACTCGGACCCCCCCTCTCACGTCCCATCAACTCCAGGGGGGTCCGAGTTGGTGGTATTGGGAGGGATAGGTATCACCTCAGGGTGAACTCGGAAGCCTTCCTCCCAATACCACTTACCACCTCAGGGGGGGTCCGAGTAAACCGCTCTCCCCTGCAAAACTGTTCACCCAAAAAACTCAAAATCGCCATTTTGCCAGTTTCAACCAGTCAATTTCTGGGAAGGATTTCCGAAAAATGGAAGCGAATTTTAAAAAACCGAGAGAGATTTTTGTTCATCACAAGCTGAAGAACACAAACCTCTTCTATTTTTTGCACAGGTGCCACCAGTGGGGAGAATCGAAGCCATCTTTCAGCCTCATTGTTTCAGTTTTGCATTTTTCTTGTTCCAGTCCTGATTTTACGGGAGCTGTTTCGGAGATATGGAGACGAAATTGGAGAAACTACAAGAGGTTTTTGATCCATACAAACTCATATACAATCAACTCCTTCATTTTTTACATAGGTGTCACCGTTGAGGAGAAACATGTGTCTGAGTGGACCCCTTTTTTGCAGCAGTTCCGCCCATCTTTCATGGCAGACAGTTCCAGATTTTTTGGGATTTGTGACTATTTTTGGCCGAGGTGATTGAATCTAACTTTCTAATCTTGAGGGGAGATCTTTCCGATATATTCATATAACTTTAATGTTAAATGGTTGATTTTGGAGACCTTTGTATCCCAAAGCTATTATTTAACCTTTAAAAGACAAACCATAAATAGAAAAACTATTCACAGGATTCTTGTGTTGAAGTGTTGGTGGTGTTATCTTTCTTTGTTAATTGTTCTTCCTGTTATCATTCCATATGTTTCTTCAGATCTTATTATTAAAGGAGAGTAAATATAACATAATTTATTGTTATAATACTCTGTATCTAATCTTTTGATAATCTCTATGTTTTCCATCTAAAGCTAAGCCCAGGAATTCTTGATTGCTCCTCTGATTAGTAAACCTCTTTCCTTTTCATTTTTATCCATTATCATTTTAATTGATTCGATCCAACATGTTTACTACCTCACCCTGTGGAGAAAACTTCTTTTAGAACTGAGATCGATCTTTTTATTTAAACATAGACCCCATAGCCCAATGGAGACTTAAAGCATCCCTTCAGCCAAACACCTCAAATCTAAAACAAATTCTGCACCTCATAACTAGCCTAAGATCCATGTTCAAACAAATCTAAATCTGACAGAGAGATCCCTCTCTAAGTCTTGGAGGGCTAGATCATTGACTCCAAGCGGTTTTGATGTTGCCTCTATGACTACCTCCACAACCTTGGGAAAATTAGAGAGTGCTAACAGAATGGAGACCATACTGGGGAACTTTCTCCAGTAGTGCACTTCAAGTTCCAGATCTGATCACTAATGGTGGACAATGACCAGACACAAGAAGGCCGAAATCATTCACCTGGTGACTCCAATCATCTCTAGACAGTGCCAACTCAAAGACTCCACTGGAGGAAGAACCTGAAGCATGACCAGGCAATCTGGAAAGAGAAGGTATTCAAGCTCAAATTGTATTCAAGACATTTTTGGTTTTCTCTGTAATTATGTCCTATCTTTTTCCAATCTGAATCAAGAGTATATTTCTGAAGTTTATATTGATCATCTGCAAATTGATGAGCCTCAAGAGATTAAACCCCAAATTGTAGATTATGTACATACTCATACACCTATGCGCATCCCAGATGCACCTGTAGAAAGCCCAGTGAGACATGAGACTCGTGCTTTATCTCCTGTCATTGTTGAAATTCCAGTTAGCTATAAGCCCCTTGCTTTACCTCCTATACTTGTGAAAATCCCAGACTGATACAAGCCTCTAGATTTTCCTCCTATTCTCCATGACCTCCCTGTCAATTATATCAATAATCTACCTAGGTTTGACGGAGAAAATGTGAAGATCACTGTTGAAAAACACGTCCAAAGTATTGAGGATTTTCTTGATCTCTTTGAGGTAGAAGATTATGATGTCTACATCAGAATGTTTTCCCTATCATTGCAAGGTAAAGTCAAAAATTGGTTCAAGGATCTTCCAGTTGCAAGCATTAGTAATTTCTATCAATTTGTACAAATTTTCCTAGATAGATGGGTGATCATGAGAAATGTCTTTCTCATCCTAGAAGAATATGACCATTTGAAAAGACAGTCAGGGGAGATAGTACCTCATTTTTCTGCAAGGTTCAATAAGGTATAACATGCAATGCCTGCTAATATAAGGCCACCCCCAGGATCATCTCAGTTGCATTACCCAGATGCCTTCGATCTTGAGATGGCATTCTAATTAAGAGAAAGGAACACTGCAACACTTGAAGAAATGCAAAATATTGCAGTTGATGTGGAAGCTAACTTGTTGAACAGAAAGGCAAAGTTAAAGGCAGAAGAGAAAGATAGAATAGAAAAGGAACCGATGACATCTTCAGAAGTGAAGCTAGATTTTTTAGCTAACACTGTAAAAGAGATGATGCAGGAAATTAGCAGGAAAGAGGAACTTGTTGTTCAAAGACCTCATATCCCACTAGTTCCAGAAACGACAAAGGTCAATATTCTCAAAAAGTCTGCAGCTCAACCGTGGTATCAGGGACTGAATAATGATAGTTTCATGTATTCAATTCACAATACAGTCGAAGATGAAGTTCAAAATCAAAAGATGGAGGAAGATTCTCCTGATATGATATCCATGTTCAATGAAATTTCATCCATGGATGATTCACCCAAGCTTGATTGGTACAATGATGATTATACCACAATGGATTTTTCAAAGAAATCAGCAACATATGATTGGGAGGAAGAAGATCATTTAAAGTCCCAACAGGACAATCAATCTGTACATGAAAATTATGACAATTATGATCACAATGCAGAAAGTCTTGGGGTAAGTGGATAGACTTTACCCTTATTCTTCTCTTCTTTTAAATTTTTGAAGGAAATTTATGAACAAGTGGTAAATATCAAAGAAGGTAAATCTTCTGATGAGATAGTGAAGGGTGTTAGTGTTGAGAAAGAGGCTATTTCAGATCCAGGATCACAATCTCCAAGTTTCTCTGATTTTCAAAGTTCAGGGGAAAATTCAGAGCCTGGAGCAGAATTCGAAACACTCGAATGTAACTCTGTACCATTAGATTATAATTCATTTCAAATTTTGAAGGAGACTTTTGAGCAAATGTTGAAGGATAAAAACATAGAAAGCCAGAACCCGTCATGTGAATCAATGAAGCAATCTTGTAAATCCTTTCAGGATCCCATAGTAGCAATTTTAGATGATTATGTGGTTGAGTTTGATGATGACTGCTCAGATAAACCAGCACTATCTTCATGGGAAGAAGAATTCCAATTACCACAATACCAAGATGAAAATCAAACTCTACATACTAATCAAGATTGCAAGGAAAGTGCAGAAAATTTTCAAGAAAATGCAAACTGCATGCCCCTGTGTTTTGCCTCACTCCTAAAGGAACATTTCAAGCAGGTTGTAAATAGAAAGGATGAGGAATTCTCTAATGCACCAGGTGAGGAGAACAGGGGTGATATAGAAGTTGTTGCAGATTCAGAAGTGCATCCCTTGAGTCTTTGTGCAAACCAAAATTCAGATGAAAACACAAAGCCCCAGACAGGTAATGAGCTGATCCATTTTGATTCACTGGCCTTATGTTTAAGTTCATTTTAGACTTTGAAAAGGAATCTTGGTCAGATTCTGGTTGAGGATCACAGTGTAAGCCATGAAATGCCAGCAGAACAAATTCCACAGTCATCTAAAAACATTTATGACCCTATAGCTAGTATGCAGGATAGATTTTGTTTTCAAAGTCAATTTTCATTTACCCCCAATGATTTCAAAAATTGTTATGATATGGATATGATCAGACAGTCAGCTACAGGGGTGTGTTTAGCAGAAGTATCATTTCAAAATCCATCAGAAAAGTTGCAGCCATGTCAAGAAGTGCATGAAGATACAAATGGCATAACTACAGCATCAAATCATGAAGTTGAGTTGGTTAAATTTGAATATCCAGTAATAGGTCAAGTCTATATTGATCTAGTGGCTATTTATATGGATAATTTGTTCATCACAGAACCACAATGCATTCCCAGTATTTCTATTATTTGTCATGTTTATCAAGCTCCTTGTGATGAAGATCGGGATGGAAAGCAGTCCATGATGCCTATGCAAGTTCTATTTTTGATATTGTTTGAAAACATTGAAAGAGCATATTTATTAGAACAGCTTCTTGACTGGTTGCACTGGCATTATTGTATCATTTAAAACAACAAAATTATCAGTAGTGTAGGGTAGGTAGTAGTTTTGAATAAGCTCAATCATTTGAGCATCTTTTTCAGTATTGTATATTTTCGAGCAGAGTTTGTAGCTGATACTATATAGTTCAATGGTCAATCAAACCTGAGCCAGTTCAAAGATTGTAGCTGCAGTGACTCCATGGCCCAATGAATAAAGCATTGGTCTGCATGTTCAGAGATATAAGATTCTTGACACCTCCGAAAAGTGTTGCCATCCCCAAGTGGAGCCTTTGTTGGGGTCCTATAATCATAGATAAATTGTTTCTTCAATTGTTTATTTGGCGTTGCTCCCGCGATGAATACATCTGACTTACTGAGGCTCAGTTGATTCCATTTCCCTCCCCCCCCCNNNCCATCCATTTCGCCCTATCCTTCATCACCCTGCTGTGTCATTCATCTACCGCTGCATCACTCACTCCCTTGTCCTTTTGTCCCATTGAGTACGTCTCACCCGCCACTCATCCCTGCATAAACCAAACTTAGGATAAACAAAAAAATGTTAGATTAATAAAATTAAATTAGACTTATTAATAATTAATTAATTAATAGTTAGTTGTTTAAGTTAGCAATTAGATTAGTGTTTGATTAATCAAAAATTAATTAAAAACAATTAACAAAATAAATAAATAAATATTAACAAAATAATATAATAAAATAAAAACAAATTAAAAAAAAATAATAATAAATATATATTAAATACAAAATGTAATAAAAATAAAACATATAAAAAATATTAAATACAAATATTAAATAAAAAATACAAATATAACATAAACTAAAAACAATTAAAACAAAAAACAAAATGAATAAAACAAAAAACAAAAAGTAATAACAAAACATAAAAAACAAAAAATATAATATTACACTATCCTAAGTTACTACCCAACACTCACGCATGCATTTTCGTACAACTCGGACCCCCCTCTCACGTCCCATCAACTCCAGGGGGGTCCGAGTTGGTGGTACTGGGAGGGATAGGTGTCACCTTAGGGTGAACTAGGACCCCCCCCCCGCCCAATACCACTTACCACCTCAGAGGGGGGGTCCGAGTAAACCGCTCTCCCCTGCAAAACCACTCACCCAAAAAACTCAAAACCGCCATTTCCCCAGTTTCGACTAGTCAACTTATGGGAAGGATTTCCGGAAAATGGAAGCGAGATTTAAAAAACCAAGAGAGGTTTTTGTTCAGAACGGGCTGAAGAAAAAAAACCTCTTCCATGTTTTTCACAGGTGCCACCAATTGGGAGAGTAGAAGCCATCTTTCATCCTCATTTTTTCAGTTTTGTGTTTTTCCTGTTTCAATCCTGATTTTGCGGGAGTTGTTTCGGCGAGCTGGAGACGAAATTGGAGAAACTGAAATAGGTTTTTTCTCTAGACAAACTCATATAAAATAACCTCATTCAATTTTTACACAGGTGTCACCGTTGAGGAGAAACAAATGTCTGAGTGGACCCCTTTTTTGCAGCAGTTCCGCTCATCTTTCACGGTGAACAGTTCCATATTTTTGGGGATTTGTGGCTATTTTTGGCCGAGGTGGTTGAATCCTATTTCCTAAGATTGAGGGGAGATATTTCCTATATATTCATGTAACTTTAATGCTAAATGGTTGATTTTGGAGACCTTTGTATCCCAAAGTTATTATGTAACCTTTAAAAGACGGACCAGAAATAGAAAAACTATTCACAGGATTCGTGTGTTGAATTGTTGGTGGTGTTATCTTTATTTGTTAATTGTTCTTCCTGCTATCATTCCATATGTTTCTTCAGCTCTCAGTATTAAAGGAGAGTAAATAGAACATAATTTATTGTTATAATACTCTGTATCTGATCTTTTGATAATCTCTATGTTTTCCATCTAAAGCTAAGCCCAGGAATTCTTAATTGCTACTCTGATCAGTAAACCTATTTCCTTTTCATTCTTATCCATTATCATATTAATTGATTCGATCCAACATTTTTACTACCTCGCACTATGGAGAAAACTTCTTTTAGATCTGAGATCGATATTTATATTTAAACACAGACCCCATAGCCCAATGGAGACTTAAAGCATCCTTCCAGTCAAACACCTCAAATCTAAAACAAATTTTTCACCTCATAACTAGCCTAAGATCCATGTTCAAACAAATCTAAATTTGACAAAGAGATCCCTCTCTGAGTCTTAGAGGGATAGATCCTTGACTCCAAGCAGTTTTGATGTTGCCTCTGTGGCTGCCTCCACAGCCTTGGGCAAATTACAGAGTGCTAACACTACAAAATAAGTTATAGCGAAAGTGCCAAGATGACCTGTTTGAAACTAATCTTAGGAGAATTCAAGAACCCTAACTTTCACAGATAATATATCTGAAATTATAGAGAACCAACATATGAAATTTCGATTAATGTACCTTGATATCTCTCCCCTGTCTCCTCACAATTTCACGCTCTGAAACATACTAGAAAATAATTTATAGTGAAAGTTCCAAGTTGACTTGTTTGAAATTGATTTCAGAAGAATTCAATAACCCTAACCTCCATAGGGAATATCTCTGAAAGTGTAGTGAAACAACATCTAATTTTTTTATCACATGTACCTATAGATCTTTCCTTTGTCTCCCCAAAATTTCAAGGTCTGAAATGTTCCAGAAAATAAGTTATCATGAAAATACCAAGATGACCTGAAACTATTTTCACAACTCTTCATTTTCGGAATGATATTCAATCTTTTCTCATCCACTTCTTCAAATGTTACTACATTTTCCACCTAGACACTTTTTCTCAATACTTTCTCTTTTTACACTTTTTCATCACCCTTCATGAAGGGACATGTCCATTAATTAAATAATTAATTCAGTTTTTTATTTTAGTTTTCGAAATGCCACGAGAAAATACAATAGGAAAATACCCAAACCCATGGGTTTGAAACCACCATTTCAATTTTTACTTTTTCACATGCACCGATTTTTAATATACTTGTAAACCTATATATAAATCAATCTTGGAATTGTTGTGTGTATTGTAATGTCGTAATATGGAATTAATGATAACATTAATCCTTTGACATCAATGACAATAATTCCAACACCACCCTCTTATAAACATTTTTTGGAAACATTAGAAATTGTTGATAAATTGGAGAACCAAAATTTTGATTCCCTTGGTGACTTGTTGGTTCAACATGATAATAAATTTGGTAAAAAGAAGAACTTGGGGGGATATCTTCTCTTTACCAACTCAAGACAAGGAGAAATATCAAGAGGAAGAGGGGCATACAGTGTGAGTACAAGAGGAAGACGGGCATACAGTGTGAGTATAAGAGGAAGAGGTACTTACATTGAAAGTATCAGAGGAAGAAGTAATTACAGTGAAAATCCAAGAGGAAGAGGATCATACAATGAAAATTACAGAGTTAGAGGAAGATTCAATAAATAAATAAATATTAACTATGGTCAAGGTCGTGGTAAAATCCAAGTAAGAGAAAGAAATTAGTAATATTGTGGAAGATCGTAAGATCGAAGAGGTGAAAACATCTCTCAAATAAAGTACAAAATATGTCTTCACATTGGCCATGTGGTGGAAGAGTGTAGAACATGAAATGAGAATTTTCCCAAGGATAAACAAACTTTCAAACAACATTCTAAGTCTAATTCTTCAAGTTTTTCCCAATATACAGAGAATCAAGAAGATGATATGTGTTAACATCAAACCAGGTGATTGACTTTGCAGACTCAGTTGCCACCAACAAATTGATGATAAAATATTATGAAGGTGATTGGATACTAAATACAAGATCTAGTCATCATATGTGATACATAAAATATTACTTTTGGACATATCATGATATGGAAATAAATCCAATTTACTTGGTAGATGACACAACTCATACTCCTCAAAGAAAAGGATTTGTCCGCTTTGTTGAAATATTAATTATTGAAATATTAATTGTTGAAAAATTGGTTGTCATTGATGTCAACCCTTGAACAGGAAGTTAACAAGTTATATGTTAAAGGAACTATAAACAGAAGTTAACAAGTTGCATGTCAAATGCATGTTAAAGTAACTATAAACATAATTTAACAAGTTGCATGTTAGTTTCATGTGCATGTCAGTTGCATGTTAAAGTAACTATAAAAAAAAAGTTAACAAGTTGCATGTTAGTTGCATGTGCATGTCAGTTTCATATCATCATGATATCCTCATTAAAACACATAGAAAATTCAATTGAATATCACTTCTGTGAATATAGATTGACAGATCTGAGACAATGAGTGGAGGTCGGCGAAGTCCACTGAAGGAAGAAGTTTGTAGGAGCCGAGTGTATGGAGAAAAAGTTGCAGATCCAGGTTCCTTGAGAAAATATGTGGGTTTCAGGAGGAAAAGTGCAGACATCCATGAGCTGTAGTATGGAAAAGTGTGGACATACGCGAGTAGGTAGTGTATGGGTCCCGTACTTGTGAAGAAAAATTATTGAAGATCAGAGTTATAAAACCCATATTATCTATAGATTGAAGGCATGTCTTCCTGTGTATGTTAGGGTCTGTATTCTGAAGAAATCAGAAACAAATATGTCTTAGTTATTCATAAGAATTTGGAGAACTCTCTTATGGATCTGGGTATGAGGTATGTGTGGTTGCAATCTTGATAATATATCGAAATTAGTAGCAACAATAGAAGTATCAGAAACAACAACAACAACAGGTTATTAGTTACAGTGACAGAGGTAGTGACATATTGGTATACATTTATATTTCAGGGCGGTTGGATGGGGCAAGGAAAGGGCGTTGTAGCCTCTTTTCGGATGGAGCCAGTTAATTAGGGACTTGGAGCTTTCTTCAGGTTGAATCCTATAAATAGGGGGTTGGATCCCCCTTCCAGTTGTAGCTGGAGAAATAGAAAGTTGGTGCTTCCAATGAATGTACTCTTTGATAAATAAGAAAAAAATTATGTGGTTTTCTCCCGCATTGGGTTTTCATGTAAAATTCTAGTGTGTTGTGTTTATGGGATGTCTATACATTGAATTATAGTGTTGATGATAGATTGAATGCTCATTATATTTATTGGAGTTTTTATATTGTGATTATAAGTATTGATTTTTCTCATATTGATTCACCCCTCTCTCTCAGTATTTCAACAATTGGTATCAAAGAATGTCCTTCAAGAAGCAGTCTAACCACTGGAAGGAGATCATGGAATACATGAATTTTGGAGCACCGGTGTTTGACAGACAAAAATATAACTTTTGGAATAAAATGATGAAAACCTTTTTACAAGCACAAGGATTTGATGTTTGGAAATTACTAGTAGATGGGTATACAACACCAGCGACTCCCCCCACTGATAGAGATGGAAATAAACTCAGGGAAAACAAATCAAAGGCTAAATTTACCATTATGAGTAGTCTAGTTGATTCAGTATCTCTCAAGGTTATGCATTGTGACCATGCAAAGGATATTTGGGAAAAAATCCAAAATATTTATGAAAGAGATGTCAAAGTTAAGGGAGGTAAGATTCAAATATTCAGAGCAAAGTTTGAACAATTGAAGATGAAGGAAGATCAAGACATTACAACCTATATTTTGCGAGTTGACGAAATAGTTAACACTATTAAGGGATTGGGAGTAGAATTCGATGACTCATTGGTTGTTCAAAAGGTATTGAGGTCACTTCCTATGATATTTGATCCTAAAATATCAGTGATAGAAGAAAGAGTAGATCGTGGTACATTGAGCATGGACGAGATACATGGAATATTTACAACCTATGAAATGAGAATAGAACATGAGAAACCAGTCATGAAGGAAGAAGCTTTTAAGGCATCCAAGAAGACAAAGAAAAAGAACAAGAAAAAGTCAAAACCAGGATGCAGTTGTAGTGATGATTCAGACAAAGATGACGAGATGGATAACTTCATAAGGAAATTAAAGAAAGGAATCGGCAAGTATAAAGGTATGCTTCCATTGAAATGTTTTAATTGTGATGGTATTGGTAATTTTTCTTCTAAATGTCCTCATAAGAATAAAGATAGTGATGAAGAAGAAGTTTCTAAAAGGGATAAAAATATCAAAAGGGAAGCAAGAGAAGAAACAAAAGGAAATTCTTAAAGAAAAGTTTCTACTCAAAGGAGGACAGTTCCTCATCAGAAGAAGAGGATAATGATAGTGACAGGGATTCAAAAAGAGTACTCTTCATGGAAGTAGAAGATGATTCTGAAGACGAAGGAGAAGTCGATCTTAGAGCATAGCTAATGAGTGCATTAGAAGAACTTAGGAAAGAAAGAAATAGAAACAAGTCACTCAAGGAAGATTTAAAAATGAAAGAGGGATCTCATAATTCCAACTCTGAAGAAATTGAGCAAATGATCACGAGTCTAAAAATTCAAATAGAAGAAGACAAAATAATTGAGGAAGTACTTAGAAGTCAGTTAAAAGAAAAGGAGAAAATGATAGGAAGCTTGGAAGAAGAAATAGTCTCTTTAAGGAAAGATCTTCAGAAGAAAAATATGCAGTAGAAGAGCACCGAAATATTGAATCAAATCATCAGTAGTCAAATACCATCAAATGATAGATCTAGACTAGGATATAGTAAATTACAAAATGAGAAAGGATCAAGCTCCAAGACAATAGAACAGGAACTAGAACAAAGAAGCTATGTAGAGATTGTCACAGATTATGTCAAGAAGTAAGAATGCAAGCCCCCAAAGAAGAATATTCTAGAAATAAAGAAGACTCAAGAAGAAAAACTCAGAAGGAGTGCATCGTAAAGAAGATCATATACTCCAAGGTATCAAAGGTTATTTTATGGTCATAGTTTTAATTGTAGAGATTCATTAGCACACTTTTCAGGTAGAGATTCATGATTCTATAGAGGATTCCACGTATGTTTTCAAACATAGATAAATTCAATACAAATTGTTCCAGACATGTAAAGTTTGATTTACAGACTAAGAAGAGAGTTTGAGAAGTAGGAATATGCAATCATTAGGTACAACAAAGTCAAACAAGTCTTCAGAATAGGTCAACATTGTATGCAGTTGATTAGTCGAATCATGGACAGTTCTATGACATATTGATAGAGCATGGTATTCAAGATTGGAAAAGTATCTACAAAAGCGAGGGTTCAGGAAAGGCAATGCAAATAGAAATCTCTACATAAAGGTAAATCAAGACAATATGTTGATAATTGAAGTTTATGTTGATGAAATTATTTTTGGAAGTGATGATGACAGGATGAGTCAAATTTTTGCTAAAGACATGCAGGATGAATTCGAAATTTCATTACTTGGTGATTTGTCTTTCTTTTTGGAAATATAAATATGTTTTCATCTCCCAAACCAAGTATATAAAAGAAATGCTAAAGAAGTTTGAATGTTTGATTGCAAGCCCATAAGTACTCCCATGCAAACTAATTGAAAATTGAGCAAAGATGATAAATATGAGGATGCAGATCAAAGACTCTACAGATCGATGATTGACAATTTACTCTATGTGACAGCATCAAGGCTAGATGTGATGCAAGTAGTTGGACAGGTTGTAAGATTTCAAGCAGCACTGAAGGAAACACATGTTATGGAAGTGTTAGCACTCTGTAAATTTGTTCGGCTAATAAAAAAAATGACAGAGGTAACCTACAAACCAACTTTAGAGTTGGGTACTAGCCTAATCATCTCAGAGAGGGATCTCTCTTATCACTTGGTCTTTAACAAAAGAATTTTCTTTAATAAATCAATGGTTAGGTTTTTCTGTTTTGAAGGGTTTTTTATAAATTTGTTGGCAAGGAAGTGGAGGGAGACTTAGGGATATGGAGTCAAACTTCTGAAAATGGACAGAAACACTATCTGGTCAGTAGAACTCTCCAGAGGATAAATGATAAATGAGGTGATGAATCTGAGTTATAAATTGAAATTTGCAGAGTGTAAGAGGAAATGGCGAAAAAAAGTAATTGCATCAAATCATTAATGAAATGAATTTTAAATTAGTTAGGAAGAACTTAACACAGTTTAAATTGCTTCAGCTGAGATAATCACAAGATGAATTATGGGCCTTTAAACTATCCAATTTAAACAGAAGACAATGTAAATGGAATCAGAAATACAAGAAATACATACAAAGAGAGAATACAAAACTCAAACCACCACCATTAGAATATTTTCATGGAAACTTCAAGACTTCTGCATGTGTATTCTATTCAACTTCAGAAAATTACATTCAATTTTGAATAGCTAAAATTGTGCCCTTGCACTTCTGCCCACTTCTAATACATTTGGAGCTCCTAATATTTATACAAGTTGAGTTCCTTTGATTTGAAACCGATTACAGTGATTACAAAGAAACTCTTCGGCTTTTGAAACTGGTTACAATAATTAAAATGAAACGTTTTGGTTCTGAAATCGATTACAATGATGAAATTTAAACGTTTTTTTTTTTTAACTGATTAAAATGATCAGCAAGAAACGTTTCTTGATCCGAATCTGGCTTCTCTGGCGTTTCAGTCCCTCTCTCCATCCTCTGACTCTGTCTCGACCCTTCGTGTGATTCGTTGTCTATCATTTACCTCTAGTCATCATTTACCAGGTCCTGGAAAAATGTAGTTGGTCTTACCCAACCAGACTATCTCCTTCGATTGCAAGTCAGGAAATGTTCTACCTTAGATATAATTTTCTTCCTGAAAATGAGTGGAATCGGTGAACCGAGTCAGCGTGTGGTTGAGTTTTCCATTTTTCGGGGGCGCGAGAAAGAGGTTTGAGGAAACCTTCTTTTATCCCTGAAATGAACCTAGTGGCGCCACGTAGCTCCCATAGAAAACCATGGTTTACATTTTGGCCTGCTCTCCAAAATTATCCTCCGCGCAACTTCTCCTCCTGAAATCATCCTCGACCGTCGATCTTGAGAGGTCACGATCTGTGATGCATCGGGCCCCATCACTTATCACTCCTACCATATTTATCCTCTCTCTGCCATATTTATCCCCTTCTCTAGTTTGTCGGGATTCTAAACTGGTTTAGCGTCTTGCTAGATCCTCAAACCTTCATTTCACACAATAAAAATTAGCATGTGATAAAATTGTCTCCAAATGGGGATGCTATCCTCCCAATGAGGTAGTAAAGAACTTGTAGACCCGGTGCCTGATCCATTGGGCTGCTCCCAAAACATATGTGTACCTTTCTCTGACCTGTCACCAGTATCCACTGAAAACCCAAGTCTGCACACTGCTCTCAACTGAAAATTGAACGCTAAATATACCACTAAAATTTGAATGTACACACTATTGAAAACCCAAACTGAAAAATGCTTGAACAACAATCTTATTCGCACCTACCCACCCTAACTGCTGGAAAAAAAAATCCAATCAAGTGAAATCAAAATGCCAATGCAACCATGCAAGCACTTTATCCATTGTTTGATTTCTTTGCTCATGCTTGCTCCAAAGCTTGTTTATTGATAATTCATTCAAAAAATTATCTATAAATTCAAATCTCAAAAAATTAAAAACATTGGGGCTGTTTACCGCCTCCAAAAAAAAATGCAAATGGATCCTCTAAAACATGCATATAACAACAATCATGTTTCACCCCTTCCACTGCATCCTTGTTTTCATGTAATTCAACCTATTGATTACCACAAAGAGGCTAAAAAATATGTTGAGACTGCTAGAAATATAAATATTATGAATTAGAAGACAGTGTTGGATGAAATGAAACTCCTGGTGGCAAGCAATCCATATCTAACACTAACGTTGATTGACCATCATCTTTATTTCCAAGCTGGTAGTTGAGCACAGGCTACAAATATGAACTGAAATAACCTTCCATGTAATCAACAACACGGTCATTAAATGCATGAAAAGGTTGTTGGTCTTCCTCACTGATAACAATTTCCTCATGTAAAACAGTGTCACTATGAATGCAGTCAGACTTCCCTGCTTCCTCTGTTATCTCGTGATTTACTTTCAACAATTCAAAGGAAGAAAAACATAATGGAAGATCATTTTCATTAGCAAGTCCACTGCTTTCTTCATATTCAACATCATTCCTGGAGGATTTCTAATTTGAAACATTATAAACATTTTTCTTCAACAATTTGAAAGAATCAAAACACAATGGCAAAGTTCTTTCACCTGATTCAAAACTTTCTTCATTTTCTTCACTGCTGTCATATGCACATTTTTCAATTTCTTTGTATTGCTGAACACAATCATTTTCAGATTCATCTTCAACCAATGGCTGCAATTTCTTGTCAATTTGTTCTAGTGAATCAGTGTGATTTGGCATCAGCACACATTCCTTTACTTCAGTGATTATCTTAAAATTTTCTTTCAACAATTTAAACGAAGAAAAGCATAAAGGTAAATAATTTCCTTCAGCTGATTCGGTACTTTCTTCATGTTCTTCTTTGTAACTGTGATATGTAGGTTGATTACTCTCATTACACTGTTGAAAAGGAACATTTTATGATAGAGAACATGCAGTTGGTTGTTCTAGGAAGTCAACATCGTAATCATCATCATATTAATCATATATAGGCAAATCAACAACATCTACAATGTCATCTAACAAGGAAAATCTTGGAACATCAACCTGCTCTTCAACAAGTTGATTTGCAAATCCATCTTCTTGACTGTCTACAAATGAATACATAAAACAATCAGCCCCATGCTTATCATGGGATGGATCAAAAGCTAAATTAGCACCTTATTTTTCAATAAGTGGAATATAATCCTCTGCAAAATCATTAGCACTTAAAACTTCAAGAGGACATATGATATTATTAACCCTCTGCTCAAGATTCAAATCAATTGTTTTTTGTTCATATTTATTGTCATGTTCTTTAGCATCCAACTCCTCATTTTGAATCTTTTTGCATGCTTGAATATTGCGTTGAATCTCCTGAGCATCATTAAACATTTGTTGTAAGGACTTAGGTCTTCTTTCCATCAGGAGGAAAGACAAATCTGGGTGAAAGGTTGTTGCATAATGGAGCATGGTAGCAGCTTCAGTGGGTTGAATTTCTTTGGGAAACTTGTAATAAATACTGGAAAACCTCCTACTGAATGTAGAAATAGTTTCATTGCTCTGCCTTTTCAAGGCATAGAACTCTGTAATATTTAGATCCAAAGATTTCCTCTTGCCCCAAAACTTCAAAACGACATTCTTTAATTCTTCCCGTGAGCTAATTGTCTCTGGCTGCAAGTGTTTAAACCAATCTTTGGTATCCCCTTTCAAGGATTGAGAGAAGGCCCTTATATAAACATCGTCATGATCAATCTCAAACAAATCTATAAAATGTTCAAAATATTGGATGTGGTTTTTAGCTGTGATGGCATTAGGTTCTCCATAAAACACAGTTAGGTACTTATAGTGCTTTGGAGGAAAATTATGAAGGATGTGAGGTAATTTTAAAGTTCTGTATCTATGTTGAATCTTGGAGGGTGTTGGATTAAGTACAGGAGGTAAGACATCAGTCTTGGTTTCATGAGGCTCATCAACTTGGTTATGGTCATCACATGGATCAGATGGAAGATTTTGATCAAAACCAGTGATACAATGAGGAGATATATGTACAAATTTAAGAGGAGGATATACAATTGCAAGATTCTCATGATCATCATTCAAATGCAGTAAGTAAAGAAAAAATTGTTTAGCATGTTCAAGAAAGGACAAAAGGTACTTAGTAACAAAAAATATTATGTTTTGGAAAAAACTCAACTTTAGGTACTTTCTTTCTCCCATGATGTCCTTTCATACTTCTGTCAATGGATCTCATCCTCCAGTG
The DNA here is from genome assembly GCA_009831015.1 of Picea engelmannii. Lineage (NCBI taxonomy): Eukaryota > Viridiplantae > Streptophyta > Pinopsida > Pinales > Pinaceae > Picea > Picea engelmannii. Next base: position 45,639 of record ML781908.1, on the reverse strand, counting down.
GAGTCTCTGAATCGCATTTGAAGCTTGATTGGAGTCGTCAGGTGGAAAAGTGTAACCTTCTTGTGTCTGACCTCTCTCCACCATCGAAAATCAAATCTGAAGATTTAGGTCGTTCTTCTCCCAAGGAAAATCTTCAGTTTTGTCCCCGACAGCGGCACCAGAATGTTAGCACTCTGTAAATTTCTTTGGCTGATAAAACAAATGACAGAGGTAACCTACAAATCAACTTTAGAGCTTGGTACTAGCCTACTCAAATCATAGAGGGCTCTCTCTTGTCACTTGATCTTTAACAAATGAATTTTCTTTAATAAATCAATGGCTAGGTTTTGTTGTTTTGAAGGTTTTTTTATAAATCTGTTGGCAAGGAAGGGGAGGGGCACATAGGGATATGGAGTCAAACTTCTGAAAATGAACAGAAACATTGACTGGTCATTAGAACTCTCCAGAGGATAAAGGCTAAATGAGGCAATTCATCTAAGTTATAAATTGAAATTCACAGAGTGTAAGAGGAAAGGGGGAAAACAAGTAACTGCATCAGAGCATTAATGAAATGAATTTTGAATTAGTTAGGAAGAATTTAACACAGTTTAAATTGCTTCAGCCGAGAGCATCACAAGATGAATTATGGGCCTTTAAACTATCCAATTTAAACAGAAGACAGTGTAAATGGAATCAAAAATATAGGAAATACATACAAAGAGAGAAGACAAAACTCAGACCACCACCATTATAATATTTTCATGGAAACTTCAAGACTTCTGCATGTGTATTCTATTTAGCTTCAGAAAATTACATTCAAGTTCGAATAGCTAAAATCATGCCCTTGCACTTCTTCCCACTTCTAATACATTTGGAAATCCTAATATTTATACAAGATGAGTTCCTTCGGTTTGAAGATGATTACAGTGATTACAAAGAAATGATTCAGCTTCTGAAACTGGTTACAATGATTAAAATGAAATGTTTTGGTTCTGAAACTGATTACAATGATGAAATTTAAACGTTCAGTTTTGAAACTGATTACAATGATCAACAAGAAACGTTTCTTGATATGGATTTTCGCTTCTCTGGCATTTCAGTCCCTCTCTCCGTCCTTTGACTCTGTCTCGGCCCTTCGTGTGATTCGTTGTCTTTCATTTACCTCTAGACACCATTTACCAAGTCCTGGAAAACTGTAGTTGGTCTTACCCAGCCAGACTATCTCCTTTGATTGCAAGTCAGGAAATGTTCTGCCTCGGATATACTTTTCTACCTGAAAATGAGTGGAACCAACGAACCGAGTCAACGTGTGGTTGAGTTTTCCATTTTTTGGGGGTGCGAGAAATTGGTTTGAGTCAACCCGCTTTTCACCCCGAAATGAACCTAGTGGCACCACATAGCTCCCACAGAAAATAGTGGTTTACATTTAGGCCCGCTCTCCAAAATTATCCTCCGTGCAACTTCTCCCCCCAAAATCATCCTCGACTGTCAATATTGAGAGGTCACGATTTGTGACACGTCAGGCCCCATCACTTAGCGCTCCTACCATATTTAGCCTCTCTCTGCCATATTTAGCCCCTTCTCTATTTTTTCGGGCTTCTAAACCAGTTTAGCGTCTTGCTAGATCCTGAAACCTTGATTTCACACAATAAAAATTAGCATGTGATAATAGGAAGTAAAGAGAATATTTAGATATCTCAAAGCAACAAAATACTATGGATTATGGTATCCAAAAGGGAATGATCTATCTTTAGTTGCATACACAAATGCAGATTGGGCAGGAAGTGTTGATGATAGAAGAAGTACAAGTGGAGCAGTCTTCTACTTGGGTGATTGTCTGGTATCCTGGTTGAGTAAGAAACAGTCTTCGGTATCATTGTCCATAACAAAAACAGAGTATAACTTGCAGCAAAAACATGTTGTACACAGGTTCTCTAGATGAAGAAAAATTTGTAGGACATACAGGTGGAATATGACCAGCCTATTCTAAGATTTTGTGATAACACCAGTGCTATAAGTATATCTAAGTATCCAGTGATGCATTCCAAGATGAAACACAGTTCGATAAATTTTCACTTTCTATGGGAACCAATTACAGAGAAGAACATCAAGGTAGAGTACATTGGGACAAAGGAAAATATTGTTGATACCTTCAACAAACCTCTTCTGAGGGATACTTTTGAGTATTTTCGACGGAAACTAGCATTAGTTTCATCCCCATAATGATATACATGAAATTCGGCAGAGTAAGACAGGGGGAGAGAAGCAGTAATCATGAAAGACTTATGTTATAGCTCCAAGAGTCACCCCCAGACTGCAAATGGGAGTAATATTGGTAACATTGAATTTATTTTGAGTGGGTTAAAAGTTGGGAGTCAGAACAAGACTGCAAAGAAAGGAAAAGATAACAGAGGTCGTTGCAGATCAATCCTAGACCGTTGGGCTATGGAGTCATAAGTATTTTTCTTAATGAAGGCAATTAAACCTCCTATCAGACAAAGGATTTGTGTAATGATGAGGAGAAGAAAAAGAGAATGTGTATGAGTGATAAACAATGAAACATGGGAAAGATGACAACATATCCTCTACCACCTCAAGAATCCATAAATCAAAGATGCTACATCCAGAAAAGAAGGAAAACAGAATTTGTTTGAGTGATAAATGATGAAACATGGGAAAGATGACATCAGATCCTCTACCGCCTCAGGACTCCATGAATCAAAGATGCTACATCCATACAAGAAGGAAAATAGAATGTGTCTGAGTGATAAACGATGAAACATGGGCAAGATGACAGTAGATCCTCTACTGCCTCAGGAATCTATAAATCAAATATGCTACATCTAGACAAGAAGAAAAACATAATTGAAATTTAGAAGACAGTCTGATAAAAATGACTCAAATGAATCTTCAATAACATAATATTTTACAATCCAAGCCCCTCGGGCTTACAAACTAAAAAATACAGTGCCCTACTCCTAAAACTCTCTTGTCTCTTTAGCCTCTAAACCCCTTTTCTGATATCATTCCTAAATTGTATTTATAACCAAAACAATGGACAACTGCTAAGGGCGTGAGCTGCCCATCTCATCCAAGGATCTTCATATGTGTATCCTTCTGTCAAACGAAAGCTCGGATCAGCATGGTTCTGCAGGAAAAAATCGTCCCTCGATGTACTTTGGGCTGAAATTCTTCTGTCTCCACAGCCAGACACTCCATGCTTCCATTTATGAAGGCAGTCGATGTTTCAACTACCAGCCCCTTCTTTCATTAACCGATCTTTCCTCAGGATCGGGAAGAGGATTTGACGCCTAGGGGGATGCCATGTGATTCTCTTAGATGGGATGCTAAATAAGCACATTATTTCGGGGCCGTGAAAGGTGGTTTGGACCCACACCATTTTTGAGCCCGAAATTCACCACCTTCTTCCACACATCGCTTTCGCTATACCATGGTTTCGATTTCAACCGGCTCAAGAATTTTATCGTTCGAGCATGTTGAAGCCCCAAAATGAAGCTTGGTCATTGATTTGGTCATGATCTGCGATCTGGGCGCACTTGCTATTTTATCGCCCCTGCTAAAGTTTATCTTCCCGCCAACTATAACATCCTTTAAACCGCGCTTAGAGATGGCGCTAATTTTGAGTCCTACGCTTGGACGTTTTATGTGTAAAAAGGACCTGGTCACCCTGCAACCCTTGACATATTTATGTGATAACAACTTGAATTCTTTTTATTAAATATTTACACGAGGAAGCACAATGAAGAGAAACATTAGTAGATATCAGAGGCTTACAGACATGGGGAGTATCCTTAAGGAGAAGTCACCCTTTTCCATTGATGTCAAAGGAGGAGATAAAAATAAAGGCATGGAATTGAAGAGAAGAGGCATCAAGACAGGGGGAGCCAACATGAGCATGAGTGTTACCAGTGTTGTGTCTAAGTGTTGAGATCAATGCCAAAGGGGGAGATTGTTGAAATATTGGTTTTCATTGATGTCAACCCTTGAACAGGAAGTTAACAAGATGCATGTTAAAGTAACTATAAACAGAAGTTAACAAGTTGCATGTTAGTTGCATGTTAAAGTAACTGTAAACAGAGGTTAACAAGTTGCATGTCAGTTGCATGTCATCATGAGATCCTCATTAAAACATAGAGAAGAGTCAATTGAATATCACTTATGGGAATATAGATTGGCATATATGAGGCAGTGAGTGGAAGTCAACGAAGTCCAATGAAGGAATAAGTTTCCAGGAACCGAGCATATGAAGAAAAAGTTACATATCTCGGTTCCTTAAGTAAATCCGCAGGTTTCATGAGGAAAATCACAGACATCCGCGAGCTGCAATAAGGAAAAGCGTAGACATACGCGAGAAGGAAGTGTATGGGTCGTGAACTTGTGAAGAAAAATTGAAGGTATGTCTTCATGTGTATGTTAGGGTGTGTATTATGAAGAAATCAGGAACATATATGTCTTAGTGATTCATAATCATTTGGATAACTCTCTTGTGGATCTAGGTATGACATATGTGTGTTTATAGTCTTGATAAGATATTGAAATCGGTAGCAGCAACAGAAGTATCAGAAAGAATAATAGCAACAGGTAATTAGTTACAATGACAGAGGTAGTGATAGATTAGTCTACATTTATATTTCAGGGAAAGGAAAGGGGGTTGTATCCTCCTTCCAGTTGGAGCTAGTAAATTAAGGAGTTGGAGCTTCCTTCAGGTTACATCTTGTAAATAGGGGGTTGGAGCCTCCTTATTGTTGGTACTGGAGAATTTGGAAGTTGGTGCTTCCTTTGAATGTAATATTGATATATATAAGAAATCATTTTGTATTTTTATCCCATTTGGGTTTCCATGTAAATTATGGTGTATTGTGTATCTGTGGGTTGTTTATTATGAATTGATGAATGATATTTTTTATGATGCAATGATATACTTAATGCATAAGTGATAAACTATTGAATACTAATGATAAAGTTGAATTTTATATATTGTGATTGAAAGTGGTAAAAATTGTTCATACGAATTCAACCCCCCCCCACCCCCTCAATATTCCAACAATTGGTAACAGAGAAGGTCCTTTAAGAAAATAGGTTAACCACTGGAAGGAATATCATGGAGTACACTAATATTGGAGTGCCAGTATTTGATGGTCAGAATGATGCATTATGGAATAAAAGGATGAAAACATTTTTCCAGGCACATGGATTTGATGTCTGGAAATCAGTAGTAGACGGATACACGGCACCTACCACTCCCCCAATTGAGAAGGATGGAAATAAACTCAGTGAAAACAACTCGAAGGCTAAAGGAACCATTCTAAGTAGTCTGGTTGATTTGGTATTTGTGAAGGTAATGCATTGTGACACTGCAAAGGATCTTTGGGACAAACTTCAAAATATTTACAAAGGAGATGATAAAGTAAACGGGGCCAAGCTTCAAACCTATAGAGGTAAGTTTGAACAACTAAATATGAAGAAAGACGAAGGCATTGCAGTTTACTTTCTACGATTTGATGAAATAGTAAATGCCATTAAAGGATTGGGAGAAGAAATTAAAGAATCAATGATTGTTCAAAAGGTACCTTTCGAACTAAGTAATCGTTAACCTACAATTCAGACCACGGTGGGAGTACTAGTAGGTTGTGACAGGTACGTTGTCACACCTCTCCCTCAAAAGTTTGGTTTCTGTGCATGGCCCCTCTACTCCTTATATGAGTCGGATTAGTAAGCATCGTCAAGCTTGCATCCATTGACAAAACATTGTCAATAATTCCATATACATAAATCATGCTATAATCAATCATACATCATATGTGCATGAAATGAAATACTTGATAGATACAATCCACTCCCTGAATCAATCCAAATTCCAAGGGAATCCATCGGTTCCATCAGCATCCTTAACCTGTCATGTGTCTTGCACACTCAGGACGACTCATCAAAAGTATATATCAATATATATATACATCAATATAATCAATAAGCCATAACACTTCAACATAATCATATATAACCCATAATCTGAATGAAATCAAAATGTACCATACCCGGATCACTTGCAAGTAAGTGTCCTCAAAGAATAAGTCAATAATAGTGTGCTCAGTAGAGCGGGATGTTACATACACCCCCTCTTGTTTTAAACTTTGTCCCGAAGTTTGTACAGTATATATAAAAGCAAGTAATAAATGTCTCTGACATATATCTATATGTATTAATTTTCAAACAAGTAAGGAAATTATTGACACATCTCATATGCGTCCTCCCAGGTAGTCGAGTTTGGACTATAATTGTCCCACTGGACCTTGACCTGATCGACTGTTGGAAGCCATAGTTGTTGAATGAGATGGTCCAAAATGCAGATTGGCTCTGCCATGAGAGCACCCTATTCCAACACCTGCAAGGAACTCATGTCAATAACATGTGAAGGATCACTAATATAATGTCTCAAGACTGATACATGAAATACATCGTGCATACACCTCAAAGAATCAGGCAAGGTTAGTCGATAAGCCATGGGTCCTTTCTTTTCCACTACTTTGAAGGGTCCTACAAATCTAGAAGAGAGTTTATCACTCTTTAAAAACCTTATTGAACTCTTACGCAATTTCGCAAGAAGACTATGTCTCCAACTTCATAACTTCGATCAATGCGATGAGCATCAGGATAAATCTTGTGTCGATCATGTGCTTCCTTAATCCTTTGTCTTATCAATTGCATTTGTTGTTCCATTTCTTGAATCACTTCTGGTCCCACCAGAACTCTGTCCTCAAGACGATCCCAACTCAACGACGTCTGACATGGTCACCCATAGAGAAACTCAAACAGTGACATATTAATTGTATTTTGATCAAATTTTTTGTATGCAAACTCTACTAGTGGTGAGAATTCTTCCCAATGTTTTTGTTGGTCCATTACATACATACGTAGAATATCCTCCAAAATATGGTTTTTTCTTTTTTTTTTCTCGTCTGTCTCATGGTGATAAGTTGTGCTAAATTTTAGTTGTGTTCCCAAAGCCTCTTGGAAACTGGTCCAAAACCATCCTGTAAACATCGATCCTCGATTGGATGTGATCCTTCTTGGTACTCCTACAATCTCACAATATCGCTAACAAAACTCTAGCTATGTTTAGTTCCTGATACGTCATACGTACAGGGATAAAGTGTGAAATCTTTGTTAGTGTGTCAACTATCACAAAAATCAAATCATTCCTTCTTGACGTCAATGGCAATCCAATGATAAATTCCATCGAAATGATCTCCCATTTTGATTCTAGCATAACATGTGGCTGTAAAAATCCTACTGGATGCCTATGTTCAGCCTTCACTTGCTGAAATTCTAGACATCTCACCACGTTACCAACTAAGTATGCTTTCATTACCTTCAGGCTTAAGGTATGCATTCATCTTCGTGACTCCCAGATGATCCATGTATATTTCTCGATGCACTTCAATCAATATCAAACTTCTTAGTTCATCGTTAGGTAGTATGCAAATTATTCCGTTAAATCTCAACAATCCATCACCGTCTAGTGAATAACCTTCATACTTCGGTACCATCATGGTATCTTGTCTAATATTATTCTTAACTTATTTATACCAGTCATTGTCGAATTGTAAAGTTAGAATATTTTCTCGAAGATTCGTCTTAAGAGGTAAAACCGAAAATATGTGTGGTCTCAGACTCAACGCATCAGCCACTCGGTTCACAGTTCCTTTAATGTAAGTAATTTCAAAGTCGTACTAGATAAATAATTCTTACCAACGCCTTTGTCGTGCATTCATGTCACTTTGTGTAAAAATATGTTGCAATCCACTGTGATTTGTCTTTAATTCAATTTTTTGTCCAAATAGATAATGTCTCCAAACTCGCAAGGCATATACAATTGCCAATAATTCTAGGTCATGCGTTGTGTAGTTCTCTTCATGCTTCTCAATTTCCTTGAAATGTGAGCAATCACTCGACCATCTTGCATCAAAACTCCGCCTAAACCCTCCTTGGATGCATTTGTGCATATTAGGAATTCCTTGTCCATGTCGAGGACTTTTAGTATCAGTGTTGTCATCAACAACTCCTTAAGCTTTTGAAACTCTTCCACGCATTTCTCAGTCCATACGAACTTCTTGTTCTTCTTCTGCAATTCAGTGATCGGATTTTCTATCTTTGAAAATCCTTCGACGAATCATCGGTAATATCATGCTAAACCCATAAAACTGTGTACTTATTGTATGCTTGTCGATGATGGCCATTCCATAATAGCCTCTACTTTCACTGGATCCATAACGATACCTTCGCCATATATGATATGTCCCAAATAATGAATCTTCGATTGGTAAAGAGAGAATTTTGATAGCTTCCCGTACAATTTGTTTTCTCTTAGGCACTATAGGACCAATCTTAAGTGTTCATCATTCCCTTCCTTCATCTAAGAATAAATCATTATGTCATCAATAAAAACTTAAACAAAATTGTCAAAGTATTCACGCAACACTCCATTCATCAAACTCATGAATACCCCCGGGGCATTCGTCAATCCAAACGGTAAAACTATAAACTCATAGTGTCCAAATCTCATCTTAAAAGAGGTTTTAGGGATATCTTCCTCTTTAATCTACAACTGGTGATATCATGACCTCAAGTCAATTTTCAAAAACATTGTCACTCCCTTCATCTAATCAAATAAATAGTCAATCCTTGGCAACGGATATTGGTTCTTGATCATAGCTTTTTTCAATTGACGGTAGTCAATGTAAAGCCACCACAATCCATCCTTATTCCTAACAAAGATCATTGGCACACCCCACAGTGATACTCTTGGATGTATCATTCTCAAATCCAATAGCTCCCTCAATTGCATTTTCAACTCCTACAATTCTAGCCTTGACATCCGGTAAGGCATTCTCGCTATTGGTTCAGTTCTAGGTTTCAAGTATATTGTAAACTCCAACTCTCTTTTGGGCGGTAAACCTGGTAACTCTTCTGGAAATACGTCTGCAAACTCTTGTACTATTGAAGATTTTATAGTCCTTTCACATCTCCCTTTTCATTCAGTGCTAAGATTACATATAACTTGCATCCCTTGCGCATACTCTTCTGCAATTGTAGGGAATAAATAAACCTCAAAGACACTCCCTGATTTCTTCCTATAATCACTCTACTTTGTCTCAAATCATCTGTCAAACTTAATCGTTTCATATTACAATTAAGTATTGCATTATGTGATTCCAACCAATCCATACCAATCACTATGTCATAAGATCATAATATCGTGACATAAAGATCTACCTTTGTCACAAAGTTTCCCAAGTTAAGGTTATAGTCTGTAACCTTTCCTCCAACCTTTTTTTTTGGCACCTGATGTCATTCCTACGTACTTGAACTCGTCCTGCTCGACTCCCTTTACCTTAATTCTCTTCAGCGCTGCACTATAGATAAAGCTCTTTGTAGAACCTGGATCTATCAATATACTGTAATTTTGGTCTGCAATTGTATCTAACGTCTCTAGCACAGTGGATTGGTGCTCAACCTAGCAGTTGTTCACCATTGCATGTATCCTGTGATCCTTGCCTAAATATCCAACTGTAGTGGGTCTTGATGAACCGATCGCTCTGGCCTTCTCAATTTGACAGTCTCGCTGGTAATGTGGCTCACCACATTTCCAACATCCAGTCTTCATTCCAGTGCTCCCGGTCCTCGAAGTAGAAGTCGTTGGCCTAACAGCCTATGATCCCAATCTATTATGTTGAACAGGCCTAAACTGCTACTACTGCAGACGACGTCGTTGTTGTTGTGGTCCTCTGTAAGGATTCCTCTTCTGAGGAGTCTATCATCGTGGTGTCGTGAACATAGGTCCTCTGGGCGTATCTCAATTCCCTGAAGCCTGTCTGGTTGGTTTCTGATGTTGTGGCGCTTCTTGTGTCACTTGTACATCATGTCTAGAAGGAATCATGCCCTGACCCACATTGTTCATATCTTCCTCAGCTATGAGGGCCTTCTGAACTGCATCGTGTAAAGACTAAATCATTAGGATCCGTACCTTTGCACGAATGTTGAATTTATGGCCAAACAAAAACTTGTTTACCTTTAACTTCTATGTGTTCATATGTGGAGCATACCTAAGTAGCTCTATGAATTTGTCCTTGTACTCTAGTACCATACAAATACCCTGTCATAAGGCATTGAACTCATTAAGTTGACACTCAATGAATTCCTCGGACAAGTAACTCTCCCGGAACCGTTCCCCGAACAATTCCCATGACACGTCTTTGACGGCCATGTTTAGTTGAGGTAGGAGCGTCTTCCACCATAGAAGAGAACTCCCCTTCAACTGGAAGACTGCCATGTGGACCTTCATGTTGGACGTGTAATCATGAAGTGCGAAGCACATCGCCATATTCTCCAACCATGCCTTGGTGGCTAAGCCTTATGTGGCACCCATGAACTCGGGAAAATTCACCTTCTTGATTTCTGTGTGCATACTACCACTACCAGATGGAGATCATTGTCAACCCTCATTGGCTACAGACACTATGCCCTCATCTCGATCCAGGAAGTTAATCAATGCCTCGGACATCCTCTAGAAGGATCTCATCAAACCTACCACATCTCCCACAACAACCTGTTCTAGCTCATTATTCTTCTCATCTCTCTGGGGGTTAGACCCTTCTGGCATGGCTACTATCGGAGGTGTCACACCTCTTCCTCCAGCACCACATCACCTACTTCTCCTGCGTCCTCTAACTATGATTACCAGCAAGAACAATTTCATATCTTTATTAGCGATTTAATTCAATCATTTAGTTTAACACATTGGATGGCGAAATGGTCCAATGTCGCAAGGTTGAGCCTCTTTCTTATAATATATGTAATATCCCCTCTATTACGTCTTGAAATAATTGAAAAATGGTATGAGATATTTATTTTTTTGAAACATTAATAAAACAACATTTGAACAAGTGAAACATGATATTAACATACTTCGGCAATACACATTATATTACATTCATCTCATTGCACAACTAGATTTAGATACAACTTAAATGTATTAAGGATCTTCCATATCACATAACATCACATACAACAAGAGTACAACATCACGATTATTCCAGATCAACTAAAAATAGTTTCATCACACAACATCATTACTTCTAATAGAAAAATCATCGTACAAGTCATTCAAAAATGTCTACCCATCCAATCTACCTGCAAGGTTAGGACCTCCAAGACACATAATCAATTCTCAAGTCTAGGATTCATCCGATTGATTTTTATCACTTAAGGTCTCAAGACTAATGATTTTTCTAAGGAACAAGGAAGCATCTAATTCCTTTATCCAAACTTGAATCTAGACTCGGGATCAATATCAGTAAGGTACCAAATCATAACACAATATAAATCATTAAATCCCAATTACTAGTCAAGTTTTCCTTCCCTTAAATGTTATAAAAACCTTAACTAACCATCATCTAGATAATATGACATATCGTTATGAATTTCATCAATTAATTGTAAGTCGCCATTTAACAGATGTCTCTCTTTTCCCAAGGAAATACAAGCATCAGTCATTAATTAAAATTAGACAGCCCTCCAATGCACATATCAAGTAATCAGACTTTATAAGTTAGTTTAATAGATATATGTAAAAAATTGAAAGAGAAACTCTCAACCACCGAGAGGAGACTATAAACTTTATGTGTACTTCTAAATCAAAGATATTGTGATAAGTAAAATTTGTTTCTGTGTAAATTTAGTTTATGGAAATAAGAAATCAATTTTGTTTTCGAATACAAATTTCTCTTCTGGAAGTCACAGAACAAGGCCTGCCCAATGCAAAAGAAAGAGGTGTGAATAAGGACCTTTTGAATTAAAAATCTCAGGAGAGAGTGCAAATACATTGAATAATCGCCTTAAGTGAGCAGGAGACCTCTTGAAGTTTAGATCTCAGGAGGGAATGCATCGTGTGCGCCATAAAAGAGTCATCTTGGTGACGAATCTCCGTGAGGGAAAGCTAGGGTAAGTCTCCAGGAGGAGAATTTCCTTGTTTAGGTTGCAGTCTACAAGATCTAATCGGGAGGATTCGAAATCCCTTAACTGTTAGATCAGATAGGATATGCGCACTCATTAAACCCTAATATATTCGGCCTCTGTTACTTTAGTGGATTATAGTTGTTTGTATTAAGTGAGCCACGAAGCCCAAAGTAGCAGAGTGAATATACACCGTAGATCGGTGGGAGAAAACTAGTTGTTGGATCCATAAGAGTTTGGCGATTTGGAAAGTATGAGTCCTCAATGTATAAAAGTTGAAAAAAACCCTGAAGCTCCAAAGTCCCAGAGTGAAGGACAGTCATAGATCTGGCGCTTGATTACAGGCTGTTAGATATATGAGCCTTCATTCTTCAGAGGTTCGGTAATTCGATACTCCAGCAGATTTAGAGTCATGAAGCTAATCATTAAGGAACTCTCGAACTCCAGAGTAAATCATGTCTGTCACTCGATGGGAGGATGTGGACCGTAGATCTTTGAGTCATTCGGGAATTGCTCTTAGGCTAAGTTATGGTGTAGGTGCTAAGGGTTAAGATCACCCCGAACTTCTGAAGTCTCGAAGTGGAGGTCGGCCATAGATCTATTAATTGATTGAGGATCGTTAGATACGTTAGAACTCTGATCCCTTGTTCTTTGGAGGTTCGAGAGTTCGTCTCTCCAGAGGAAATGAGTTGATGTTTACAAAAAGTGAGGAACTCTTGGAGTTATGAAATCTGGAGTGAAAAAAAACCATTGAATTGAGGAGGAGTGTAAATTGTCATATCTTTGAGCCCTTCAGACGTTCGAAGATCCAGGTGAAACAATTTCAAGTTGTCTAAGCGGAGAAAAACCCTGAAGCCCGGAGTTCTAGAGTAGATCTCCATTGTAGGTTCTCATAGGAGGATAATCTTTGTCATCCATTGGATTAATTTCATAAGGTTAATGAGGGAAGGTGGAAGAGTAAGGTTAACCTACATCTGTCGGTCAACTTCGATTATGACCGAATTTGGTCGGTTAACACTATGGGTGAATAGGAGTGTTGAAGTTGAAAACCTTCCATAGAACTGGAGTCTCGAAGCTTTGAATAGCTCCCTTTTGGCCAATGCTAGGTTCCAGCCCATGGTCACATGCATAACTTTATCAAGGGAAGGGCTAACGCCAAAAATTAAAACAAGTACAAACTTCCAAATAGAGTAGGAAAAACATAGTGAACCAGGCCTCCCATGATCCCGAACATTTTGGGTTTAGAAAATAAAATAAACAGAGACTCCATGGTACTAACGACCTCGGATTTTTCAACAATCAACAACGAAAACACGAAAAATCCATATTAACAAATTTCAACGGGGATCCACCATTCGACAGAGATGAATTATTGAAAACTTAAAAAGAAGATACATCTTTGGATCTAGTACTTATTTCGACAGAGAACCCATCATAAGAATTGGTTGGGATTTAAAATGAAATTCAACAAGAAACTCGTGAAAATTTTGAAACTAACTCCTTGGTTTACCAGCGAATATTGCACTGTTACATTCCAAAATAATCTCAACTAAACTCTGATCATTCCACTTCAATAGATAAAATACAATTTTAGAGAAAATACCATTTACAATACAAATTCAGATTTCACAATGAAGATCAAGCCTTCCCAAATTAGAGAGCGGAAAACGTTCGGAATTACAACAAATTTTTAAAATATAAACACTGTAGTTATTATCCGCTTGACATCAATAGTAATTAAAATATAAACTTTGAACTAAAAAAATTTGAAATTAATTGTATAAATTGACATTCATGCTTTCCAGTGATTCTACAGTGGCCATATCATTCTAACATACAAGCACACTGATACTATGAATAAAATTCAGAGTATAAAAATACTAGAACCAATGAACGTTGCGTAATGAAGATGTCTTCAAGGTCTTGTGTTGCTTCCTTTCCTTTTCTTTCTAATCAAATAGAATTCACTGATACCTCAGAGCCAATTCTAGGGGCACTCTTTTTCCCCCTTATCCCCCCAAGCCACAAAGGGGCCACACACAAGAAACCAACAAAATAGCTCCAAGACATGCCCTTGCAAGAAAAAGCTTCCACTCTTTTTACAATCTTGGTATCCCAACTCTCATTAGTAAAACAAAGTCCAATAAAAATTTGGCAGCATAGCAATGCTTAGAAATCATATCCCTTTTCCCTTCTCCATAAATTGTTTTTATAGAAATTTCTTCACTAACACATGTCCTCATGCACAGATAATTATCTTTTTAGTAATTTTAATTTGGATTATTCACTCACACACTTGTCACAATCTCCCCAGATTACACCAATATTTACCATTAATTATTTTATTTTAAAAGGTCAAAATCCCTAACATTCCTCAATGTGTTCTTATTTTCACTCCTAGGTGTCCCTTTGTTCCCCAGATTCTCATTTAAGGAGTGTCTCCTAACTAGATCTTAGTTAGAGTTAAATTAGGAGTCTTCTTCTAGTTAGACTAGTGTAGTTTGACTCTAGATTATATTCTATATACAAACAACCTCTCTAGTTATTATTTATTTCTATTTAAAAATTCATTTTTATTAAATTCATGCACACATGTGCATTTTATTCAATCTTTATATTTTTCCCACCTTTTCCTAGAATTAGATTTATCCCAAATGTATTATTTTAATAAGTCCCCAAATTAAACTTAGACTAAGGAAAAATATTAGACTTAGGCTTTAACTCTTATTAGGATTTTCAACTAATAATCTATTGTTTAATTAATTAGTTAATCCCACAAGGTCTAAATATTTCAATGTTTTCTAGGCCATCTAGATTTATTGACTTAAGATTAATTATGCGACATGCCCTTCAAAAAGCACCTCCATGATCCAAGAGTGCCACTCACCTTAGACTTGTTTTGGAAGTTGTCTGAACCTTGGAGTCAACACTCCACTCAATCAACCTTGTGAGATACTAAGGGCTTCTAAGGAATAAGGAGTCTTCCTTATTGCGGGCTCTTTAGGAATCTTCGTGAGCGACTATCTCAGTCTGCCCTCACAACATCGTGGACCTTTTTAAATAGGTAATCGTTAACCTACGGTTCAGAGCACGGTGGGATCTCTAGTATGTTGTGACATGGACGTTGTCACACCTCTCCCTCAAATATATTTTTTTTGTGCATGGCCCCTCTACTCTTTATGTGAGTCGGATTAGCAAGCATTGGCAAGCCTACATCCACTGACAAAACACTATCAATAATTCCATATACATAAATCATACTATAATCAATCATACTGCATATGTGTGTGAAATGAAATACTCAACAGATACAATCCACTCCCTGACTCAATCCTGAGTCCAAGGGAATCCATCGATGCCATCAACATACTTAAACTGTCATGTGTCCCACACACTCAAGACGACTCATCAAAAGCATCTGTCAATATATATACATCAATATAATCAATAAGCCATAACACTTCAACATAATCATATATAACCCATAATCTGAATGAAATCACAGTGTACCATACCCGGATCACTTGCAATAAAGTATCCTCAAAGAATAAGTCAATAATAATGTGCTCAGTAGAGCGGGATGTTATATACACTCCCTCTTATTTTAAACTTCATCCCGAAGTTTGTACAGTATATATAAAAGAAAGCAATAAATTTCTCTAACATATATCTATATGTCTAATCTATCAAACAAGTAAGGAAAATATTGACTCATCTCATATGCGTCCTCCCAGGTAGTCGAGTGTGGACTATAATTGTCCCACTGGACCTTGACCTAATCGACTGTTTGACGTCATAGTTGTCGAATGTGATGGTCCAAAATGCGGATTGGCTCTGCCATGAGAGAACCCTCGTCCGACACCTGCAAATAACTCATGTCAATAACATGTCAAGGATCACTAATATAATGTCTCAAAATCGATACATTAAATAAATCATGCATACGCCTCAAAGAATCAGTTAAGGCTAGTCGATAAGCCATGGGTCCTTTCTTTTCCACTACTTTGAAGTGTCCCACAAATCTAGAAGAGAGTTTAGCACTCTTTCCAAACTTGATAGAACTCTTGCGCAGTTTTACCCGCAAGAAGACTCTGTCTCCAACTTCATAACTGCGGTCAACGTGATGCACATCAGCATAACTCTTATGTTGATCATGCGCTTCCTTAATCCTTTGTCTTATCAATTGAATCTGTTCTTCCATTTCTTAAATCACTTTTGGTCCTACCAGAACCCTGTCCTCGAGTTGATCCCAACTCAATGGTGTCCAACACGGTCACCCATAAAGAAACTCAAACGATGCCCTCTTAATCGTATTTCGATTGGTGTTGTTGTATGCAAACTCTACTAGTGGCAAGAATTCTTCCCAACATTTTTGTTGGTCAATTACATACATACGTATCATATCCTCCAAAATATGGTTTGTTCTTTTTTTTTCTCGTCTGTCTCAGGGTGATAAGTTATTCTAATGTTTAGTTGTGTTCCCAAAGCCTCTTGGAAATTGGTCCAAAACCGTCCTGTAAACACCAATCCTCGATTGGATATGATCATTCTTGGTACTCCATGCAATCTCACAATCTCGTTAACAAATACTCTAGCTATGTCTGGTGCTTGATATGTCCTATGCACAGGGATAAAATGTGCACTCTTCATCAGTGTTTCAACTACCACAAAAATCGAATCGTGCCTTCTTGTTTCCAGTGGAAATCCAACAATAAAGTCCATTCAAATGATCTCCCGTTTCGATTATGGAATAACATGTGGTTGTAATAATCATGTCGGATTCCTATGTTCATCCTTCACTTACTGACATTCTAGAAATCTCGCCATGTAACCAACTAAGTTCGCTTTCATTCCCTTCCAGAAGAATAAAGGCTTAAGGTTTGCCTTCATCTCCATGACTCTTGTATGATCCATGTATATTGCTCGATGTGCTTCACTCAAGATCAAACTTCTTAGTTCGTCATTAGGCAGTACGTAAATTCTTCCGTTAAATATCAACAATCCATCATCGTCTAGTGAATAAACTTCATACTTAGGTAACATCATGGTATCTTGTCCAATATTATTCTTAACTTCTTTACACCAGTCATCGTCAAATTGTAAAGGTATAATATTTTCTCAAAGATTCGTCTTAAGAGGTAATACTAAAAATATGCATGGTCTCTGACTCAACGCATCAGCGACTCGATTCACAATTCCTTTAATGTAAGTAATTTCAAAGTCGTACTCACTAAGTAATTCTTACCAACGCCTTTATCGTGCATTCAAGTCACTTTGGGTAAAAATATGTTGCAATCCATAGTGATATGTCTTTAATTCAATTTTTTGTCAAATTAGATAATGTCTCCAAACTCTCAAGGAATATACAATTTTCAATAATTCCAAGTTATGTGTTTCATAGTTCTATTCATGCTTTCTCAATTTCCTTGAAATGTAAGTGATCACTCGACCTTATTGCATAAAAGCTTTGCCTAAACCCTCCTTGGATGCATATGTGCATACCAGGAATTCCTTATCAATGTCGGGGACTTTTAGTATCAGCATTGTCGTCAACAACTCCTTAAGATTCTGTGATCTAAAAATGAAGAAGACTTGTAATCTTGAAAATATTTGCAAGTAAATTTTATGTGTTAAAAGCAAATGGATCAACTTTGCAACACATCATTAATAGGATTTACTCATTCAAGATGCATATAAACAGCAGCATAATCAATGAACAGAAAACACATAACACAGCAAATGATAAAGGAGTTCACCCCTCTCTTGGGCTACATCTCCTGGTCCAGCTTCCAATGGATCATTTGTATTATTTTCTCAAAGTGCTCAAAAATGTGCTTTACAATGCTCAAACTGTCAAATAGACTGCTCCAATGGCTTCAGAACGTCCAAAAACCCCTAGCTAAGCTTTTTTGGCACCTTGTTTGGCCAAAAATTGAAGAAGTTAGGCCTCTTGGAAGTCCCCCCTTCAAGCTTGTTGTCTCTGCATCTACAAATTGCACCCTTGTTCATTCAACCTAGCACACACGCTATTTAAAGCGTAAAAACCCGGCACCGAACGCAATCGCGCCAACGGTGCAAACTGTAGGACGGTTATGGGCGCGCCAGCCCCTAACCGCCAAGCTCTCGGGCACATGGGTCCTCCATACGACCAGCATAAATACAAAAGGGCTAAGTTTAAATCATACTTTGCTGCGCACTCCGTGGCAAGGTCACATGCCATAGGTCATGTGACCGGAGGCTTAAACATAAACCCCGCGCGTTTGAACTGTGGTTATGTGTTAACCCCGGGGTTGGGCTCCGTTTATAATACAACTCCCGTGCATATGTTATGGAGTATGGTCACATGTTAACATAACAGAACCACGGGTCGGGGCTAAGCCCCGGCCCGACCCCCCGCCATCTATAACTTAACATAAACTTAAATAGTTTATAGCCCGTATACATAACAAGGAACACCGTGTGGGCTAGTGGTAGCCCACACTCTACCAAAGTGCGGAGCCATAGGGGAGGTTCGGGGTTCGACCCCCACGGACTCCATACAATTTTGAATAACAAACCATAGCCAATAAAGGGGTGCCACGTGGCAGCCCATGACTGGGCCACATGGCACCAAACCACCAACCACATACTGCCACATGTCGAAACACGATTCACCACATCTACCAATCAAAAACTGCCATGTCATCACATGCCATGTCAGCGTACGGACTCTGCCACGTCAGCCTATACGGACTGTATGGACTGTACAGTCAGCGTCCCTTTTTTGCCTGTTTGACGATTCGAACAGATTGAAATATCTCTCGCTCCCGATGTCCGTTTGAAATGAAACGAGTTGCATTGGGTTCACAATGACGAGGCCTACGCCCTCGTCCGATTTGAAGCGATTCTGAGAACTTTGAATTTTTGAGCAAAATTTGATCCCCTGATCACACCTCCCCATTGGGAAGATTTTGGACCTCCAAAAGACTATTTTCAGTCTATGTGAAGATGAGGGTATAGTTCCCTCACCCTTCCAACCTCAATCCACTTGGATTT
>ML781908.1:9228-22288 GCA_009831015.1 Picea engelmannii | reverse complement strand
CATTTGGAGTTTTGTCACCACTGTCTCCCTTATGCTTTGAAGGGTTGGAGCCTTCACCTTGCAACAATGTATTCCTTTCCATCAAGATCTTCATCATCTCTCTCATCTCCATGACAGCCTTTCTGAGATCTTCATCTTCTGCAAGAACACATTCATGACTCTCTTCATGAGCCATACTTGGTGAATGCCTCCTTGAAATTTGCGGTGATTGTATATGCTTCCTCCTTGAAGGATGTGAACTTGGCTCCACAAGTTGACATTCTCCTCTTGTGAGTTTCAACCTTGTGAGCATCAGAGAACAACACACTTGCAAACAATCAAGTCTTCAAAAACCTATGCTCTGATACCAACTTGATCTAAAAATGAAGAAGACTTGTAATCTTGAAAATATTTGCAAGTAAATTTTATGTGTTAAAATCAAATGGATCAACTTTGCAACACATCATTAATAGGATTTACTCATTCAAGATGCATATAAACAGCAGCATAATCAATGAACAGAAAATACATAACACAGCAAATGATAAAGGAGTTCACCCCTCTCTTGGGCTACATCTCCTGGTCCAGCTTCCAATGGATCATTTGTATTATTTTCTCAAAGTGCTCAAAAATGTGCTTTACAATGATCAAACTGTCAAGTAGACTGCTCCAATGGCTTCAGAATGTCCAAAAACCCCTAGCTGGGTTTTTTCAGCACCTCGTTTGGCCAAAAATTGAAGAAGTTAGGCCTCCTAGAAGTCCCCCCTTCAAGCTTGTTGTCTCTACATCTACAAATTGCACCCTTGTTCATTCAACCTAGCACACACGCTATTTAAAGCATAAAAACTCGGCACCGAACGCAACCATGCCAACTGTGCAAATTATGGGCGCGCCAGCCCCTAACCGCCAAGATCTCGGGCACATGGGTCCTCCATACGACCAGCGTAAATACAAAAGGGCTAAGTTTAAATCATACTTTCCCACGCGCTCCGTGGCAAGGTCACATGCCATAGGTCATGTGACCGGAGGATTAAACATAAACCCCACGCGTTTGAACTGTGGTTATGTGTTAACCCCGGGGCTAGGCTCTGTTTATAATACAACTCCCGCGCATATGTTATGGAGTATGGTCACATGTTAACATAATAGAACCACGGGTCGGGGCTAAGCCCCGGCCTGAGCCCCCGCCATATATAACTTAACATAAACTTAAATAGTTTATAGCCCATATACATAACAAGGAACACCGTGTGGGCTAGTGGTATCCCACACTCTACCAAAGCGCGGAGCCATAGGGGAGGCCCGGGGTTCGACCCCCACGGACTCCATACAATTTTGAATAACAAACCATAGCCAATAAAGGGGTGCCACATGGCAGCCCATGACTGGGCCACGTGGCACCAAACCACCAACCACATACTGCCACATGTCGAAACACCATTCGACCACATCTGCCAATCAAAAAAATCCATGTCAGCGTACGGACTCTGCCACGTCAGCCTGTACGGACTGTACAGTCAGCGTCCCTTTTTTTGCATGTTTGACGATTCGAACAGATCGCAATATCTTTCGCTCCCGACGTTCGTTTGAAACAAAATGAGTTGTGTTGGGTTCGCAACGACGAGGCCTACGCTCTCGTCCGATTTGAAGTGATTCCGAGCATTTTGAATTTTTGAGCAAAATTTGATCCCCTGATCATTTTGAAATGCTTCTATGCATTTCTGAGTCCATACTAACTTCTTGTTCTTCTTCTGAAATTCAGTGATCGGATTTTCTATCTTTGAAAAGCCTTCGACGAATCATCAGTAATATCATGCTAAACCCATAAAAATACATACTTCTTGTATGCTTGTCGGTGTTGTCCATTCCATAATAGCCTCTACTTTCGCTAGATCCATAGTGATACCTTCACCAGATATGATATGTCCCAAATAACGAATCTTCAATTGGTAAAAAGAGCATTTTGATAGCTTCCCATACAATTTGTTTTCTCTTAGGAACTATAGGACTAGTCTCAAGTGTTCATCGTGCTCTTCCTTCGTCTGAGAATAAATCAGTATGTCATCAATAAAAACTTGAACAAACTTTTCCAAGTATTCACAGATCACCCCATTCATCAAATTCATGAATACCCCCGGGGCATTCGTCAATCCAAATGGTAAAACTCTAAACTCATAGTGTACAAATATCATCTTAAAAGTGGTTTTAGGGATATCTTCCTCTTTATTCTGCAACTGATGATATCCTGACTTCAAGTCAATTTTCGAAAACACCATCACTCCCTTCATCTGATCAAATAAATCATCAATCCTTGGCAATGGATATTGGTTCTTGATTATGGCTTTGTTCAATTGATGGTAGTCAATGAAAATCCTCCAAGATCCATACTTCTTCCTAAAAAATATCACTGGTGCACCCCACGGTGATATGCTTGGACGTATCAGTCTCAAATCCAACAACTCCCTCAATTACATTTTCAACTCCTACAATTTCGGCGTTGACATGCGGTAAGGCGTTATCGTTATTGGTTAAGTTCCAGGTTTCAAGTCTATTGTAAACTCCAACTCTCTTTTGGATAGTAAAACTGCTAACTCTTCTGGAAATACGTCTGCAAATGCTTGTACTACAGGAAGGTTTTATAGTCCTTCCGCCTCTCCCTTTTCATTCAACACTAAGATTGCATATAACTTTCATCTCTTGCGCATACTCTTCTGAAATTGTAGGGAAGAATTAAACTTGTTGGCCCTTGACCAAGTTTTGGGAGTTACTTGGTCATATTTGACCGTTTTTGGGACTTCGACAGCCTGTCAAAGATGGAGCGCCAGACGAAGTAGAGATTGTGGAATATCGGGCCCCTTTTGGGTCCCCTGTTGGGTTTTGGGATAATGTAATGGGAAAGGGATGTCAGCCCGTGGGTTTACCCACACTTAGGCCCACTTTTGTAATGTATAAATAGAAGGATAGGCAATGTAAGAAGTAGTTAGTAGAGTGATTGCTTAGTGCAATTGGTAGTGCATCTATGTGATGTTGAATAAGTGCTCTATGCGAACTGTGTAAGGCTTGCAAGGATAAGTGCAAGTTACTGTGAGGTTGTTATAGAAAGCTAAGTGTTGTGACGCAAGGAAGAAGGATCTAGTGAGCTGCGCAGATTTTTTGTCCTATGCAAGGAAGGGTTTTGAAGGCTTAATGCTTGTAACCTATTTTGACTGAAGGCAATAAAGAAGAAGATCTTGTGGACGTAGCCCTAGGGTGGGGGTGAACCACATAAATCTGTGTGTTATGCTTTGTGCTTCGACGCACTGTGCTTACATTTGCTTTGATTTGATGTATTTAGATAGATCTACTCATGATTGGTGCTTCTTAGATGTGTAAGAACGTTAGATCTGACATGAATGAGGATTCTTAGTGCTGATCTACTGAATCTAATCTATTTTTCTGTGGTTAAGTGTTGAGATATCTTAGATATAGTGAATGGTGCGATGCTCTGTGTTTTCTATGAAGTATAATAAAGAGTGAATATTGATGAATGACCATTGTTAATTTCTCTCTAAGCAATATAATCACAAATCTATGTCCCAACTAAGGTTGCAGACACTTGAGTCTTGCAACCACCCCTGCCTCTACCTTGGGTGAGACTTCATTTGCTTCGCAGGTGTTGCCGAAAAGGGCCGATAGTTAGGGATTTGTTGGTGCGCTCTTGAGCGTTGAACCCTGGGTCTGCCTCTGTGCCAACAAAACCTCAAGGACACTCCCTTATTTTTTCCTATAATCACTCTACTTTTCCCCAAATCATCCGTCAAACTTAACAATTTTGTCTTATAGTTAAGTATCGCATTATGTGATTCTAACCAATCCATACCAATCACTGTGTCATAAGATCTTAAGATCGTGACATAAATTTCTACCTTTGTCACAAAGTCTCCCAAGTTAAGGCTACAGTCTATAACCTTTCCTCCAACCTTTTGTTTAGCACCCAATGCCATTTCTACGTACTTGAACTCGTCATGTTAGACTGCCTTTACCTTAATTCTCTTCAGCATTGCACTAGAGATAAAGCTCTATGTAGCACCTGCATCTATCAATATACTGTAATTTTGGTTTGTGATTGTACCTGACATCTCTAGCATAGTGGACTCATGCTCAGCCTCGGGGTTGTTCACTGGTGCATGTATCCTGTGGGCCTTGCCCAAATCTCCAACTGTAGTGGGTCCTAATGATCTGTCCGCTCTGGCCTTCTCAATTGGACAGTCTCGCTGGTAATGTGGCTCACCAGATGTCCAACATCTAGTCTTTGGTCCAGTGCTCCTGCTCCCCAAAGTAGAATATGTTGGCCTAACAACCTGTGATCCCGGTTCGTTCTATTGAACAGGCCTAAAATGTTGTTGTTGCAGAAAACATTGATGTTGTTGTGGTCCTCTGTAAGGAGTGCTTTGCTAAGGAATTTGTCATTGTGGTGTCGTGAACATAGGTCCTTTGGGCATATCTCAATGCCCTGAAGCCTGTATGGATGGTGTCTAGAGTTGTTGTTCTCTTGGTGTCGCCTATACACCCTGTCTAAAAGGGGTCATGCCTTGACCCCCATTGTTCAACTCTTCCTCATCCATGAGGGCCTTCTGAACTGCATCGTGTAAATACTGAGGCATTAGGATCCGTACCTTTGCACGAATGTTGAAGTTATGGCCAAACACAAACTTATTGACCTTTAACTTCTCTGTGTTCAGATGTGGAGGATACCTAAGTAGCTCCATGAATCCGGCCTCATACTCTGGCACCGTACGACTACCCTGTTGTAAGACATTGAACTCATTAAGTTGACGCTCAATGAATTCCTTGGACAAGTACCTCTCTTGAAACCGTTCCTCGAACATTTCCCATGACACATCTTCAACGACCATGTTTACTTGAGGTAGGAGCGTCTTCGACCATATAAAATCACTCCCCTTCAGCTAAAAGACCGCCATGCGAACCTTCATGTTCGAGGTGTAATCACGAAGTGCGAATCACATCGCCATATTCTCCAACCATGCATCAGCGGCTAAGTCGTCTGTGGCACCCATGAACTTGGGAAACTTCACCTGCTTGATTTCTATGTGCATACTACCACTACCAGACGGAGCACGTTGTGAACCCTCATTCGGTACAGATGCTCTGCCCTCAACTTGATCTAGGTGGTTAATAAATTCCTCGGACATCCTCTAGAAGGATCTCATAAAACCTACCACATCTCCCATAGCAACCTGTTCTGGCTCGTTATTCTTCTCATCTCCTTGGGGATTAGACCCTTCTGGTGTGGGTACTATCAGAGGTGTCACACCTCTTCCTCCAGCACCATGTTGTCTACTTCCCCTGCATCCTCTAACCATGATTACCAACAAGAATAATTTCATATCTTTATTAGCGATCTAATTCAATCATTTAGTTTAACACAGTGGATGGCATAACGGTTCAATGTCGCAGGGTTGAACCTCGTTCTGATACCATATGTAACAACGCCTCTGTTACATCTTAAAGTAATTGAGAAACGTTATGAGATTTTTTTTTTTGAAAAATTAATAAAACAACATTTGAACAAGTGAAACATGATATTAACATACTTCGGAAATACACATTATATTCCATTCATCTCATTGGACAACTAGGTTTAGATACAACTTCAATGTATTACGGATCTACCATATCACATAACATCACATACAACAAGAGTACAACATCACGATTATTCCAGATCAACCACAACTAGTTTCATCACACATCATCATTACTTCTAACAGAAAAATCATCATACAAGGCAATCAAAAATGTCTACCCATCAAATCTACCTGCAAGGTTAGGACCTCCAAGACACATAATCAACGCTCAAGTCCAGGATTCATCCGATTGATTTTGACCACTTAAGGTCTCAATACTGGCGATTGTTCTGAGGAACAAGGGAGCATCTAATTCCCTTATCCAAACTCAAATCTAGACTCAGGACCAATATCAGTAAGGTACCAAATCATAACACAATATAAATCATTAAATCCCAATTACTAGTCAAGTTTTCCTTCTCTTGAATGTTATAAAAACCTTAACTAACCATCATCTAGATAATATGCCATACCCTTATGAATTTCATCAATTAATTACAAGTCACAATTTAACATATGTCTCTATTTTCACAAGGAAATACAAGCATCAGTCATTAATTAAAATTGGACATCCTCCAATGCACAAATCAAGTAATCAGACGTTATAAGTTAGCTTAATATATATATGTAATAATTTGAAAGAGAAACTCTCAACCACCGAGAGGAGACTGTAAACTTTTTGTGTACTTCTAAAGCAAAGATACTGTGATAAGTAAAATTTGTGTCTCTGTAAAGTCAGTTTCTGGAAATGAGAAATCAATTTTGTTTTTGGATACAAATGTATCTTCTGGAAGTCACAAAACAAGGCTTGCGCAGTGACAAATCAAGAGGTGCACAGAAGGACCTTTCGAAGTAAAAATCTTAGGAGAGACAATGCAACTACACTGAGTAATTGCATTAAGTGAGTAGGAGACCTCTTGAAGTTTATATTTCAGGAGGGAACACACTATGTGCGCCAGAAAAGAGTCGTCTTGGTGACGAATCTCCATGAGGGAAAGCTAGGGTAGGTCTCCAGGAGGAGAATTTCCTTGTTTAGGTTGCAGTGGACGAGATATAATTAGGAGTCGTCAAAATCCCTTAACCGTTATATCAGAGAGGAGATGCACACTTGTTAAACCCTAATATCTTTGAGCTCCGTTACTTCAGCGGATTATAGTTGATTGTATTAAGTGAGCCCCGAAGCCCGAAGTAGCAGAGTGAATCTACACTATAGATTGGTGGGCAAAAACTAGCAGTTTGATCTGTAAGAGTTTGGTGATTCGGCAAGTCTGAGTCCTAACTATATAAGAGATAGAAAAAACCCTGAAGTTTTGAAGTCCCAGAGTGAAGGACAGTCGTAGATATGGCGATCGATTACAGGCCGTTAGAGCTACGAACCTCCATTCTTCGGAGGTTCGGTAATTGAGTACTCTGGTAGATTTAGAGTCATGAAGATTATCGTTAATGAACTCCCATAGTCTCGAAGTCTGGAGTAAATCATGTTTGTCGGTTGATGGGAGGATGTGGACCATACATCTCTAAGTCATTCGGGAATCTCTCTCCAGATAAGTTATGGTGTAGGTGTTAAGGGTTAAGATAACCTCGAACTTCCGAAGTCCCGGAGTGGAGGTCAACCATAGATCTATCAATTGATTGAGGATCATTAGATACGTTAGAAATCTGACCCCTTGTCCTTCAGAGGTTCATGAGTTCGGCTCTCCGGAGGAAATGAGTTGATGTTTACAAAAAGTGAGGAACTCTCAGAGTTCCGAACTCCGGAGTGAACGAAAACCGTTGAATTGAGGAGTGTAAATCGTCAAATCTCTTATCCCTTCAGAGGTTCGAAGATCCAAGTGAAACATTTTCAAGTTGTGTAAGAGGAGAAAAACCCCAAAGTCGAGAGTTCCGGAGTAGATCTCCACCGTAGGTTCTCGCGGGAGGAGAATCTCCGTCAGCCATTGGATTAAGTTCATCAAGTTAATGATGGAAGGTAGAAGAGTAAGGTTAACCTATATCTACCGGTCAACTCCGATTATGACCGAATTCAGTCGGTTAACACTCCGGGTGAACAAGGGCGTTGAAGTTGAAAAAATTCTAGAGAACCAGAGTCCCGAAGCTTTGAATAGCGCTCGTTTGGCCAGCGCTAGGTTCTAGCCCGTGGTCACATGCGCAACTTTGTCAAGGGAAGGGATAACGTCGAAGATTAAAACAAGTCCAAACTTCTGAATAGAGTAGGAAAAACACAGCGAACCAGGCCTCCAGCGATCCCGAAAATTTTGGGTTTAGAAAATAAAATAAACAGAGACTCCATGCTACTAACGACTTCGTATTTTTCGACAATCAACAAGGAAAACACGAAAAATACAGATTAACAAATTTCAATAGGGATCCACCATTTGACAGAGATGAATTATCGAAAACTTAAATAGAAGATACAGCTTCGGATCTAGTACTCATTTCGACAGAGAACCCATCATAATAAATGGTTGGGATTTAAAATGAAATTCAACAAGAAACTCATGAAAATTTTGAAACTAACTCATTGGTTTACCAACGAATATTGCACTTTTACGTTCCGAAATAATCTCAACTAAACTTTGATCATTCCACTTCAATAGATAAAATAAAATTTTAGAGCATTTACCATTTACAATACAAATTTGGATTTCACAATGAAGATCAAGCCTTCCCAAATTAGAGAGCGGAAAATGTTCGGAATTACAACGAAATTTTAAAATATAAACACTGTAGTTATTATATGCTTGACATCAATAGTAATTAAAATATAAACTATGAACTAAAATTTGTTGACAGTAATTGTAGCAATTGGCATTCATGCTTTCCAATGATTCTACAATGGCCCTATCAGTATAACATACAACCACACTAATACTATGAATAAAATTCAGAGTATAAATATACCAGAACCAATGAACGATGCGTAATGAAGATGTCTTCAAGATATTTCGTTCCTTCCTTTTATTTTCTTGCTAATCACAGAGACTTCATCGGTACCTTCCATCCAATGCTAGGGGTACTCTTCTTCCCCCTTAGCCCCCCGAGCCGCAAAGGGGCCACACACAAGAAACCAACTAAATAGCTCCAAGGCTTGCCCTCGCAAGGAAGAGCTTCCACTCTTTTTACAAGCTTGGTATCCCAACTCTCACAAGTAAAACATAGTCCAATAAAAATTTGGCAGCATAACAATACTCATAAATCAGATCCATTTTCCCTTCTCCAAAAATTACTTTTATAGAAATTTATTCATTGACACATGTCCTTATGCACAAACAATTAAATTTTTAGTAAATTTTAATTTGGATTATTCACTCACACACTTGTCACAATCTCCCCAAATTACACCAGTATTTACCATTTTTATTTTATTTTAAAATGTCAGAATCCCTCACATTCCTCAATGTGTTCCTATTTTCACTCCTAGGTGTTGCTTTGTTCCCCAAATTCTCATTTAAGGAGTGTCTCCTAACTAGATCTTAGTTAGAGTTAAATTAGGAGTCCTCTTCTAGTTAGACTAGTGTAGTTTGACTCTAGATTTTATTCTATGTACAACCAACCTCTCAAGTTATTATTTATTTCTATTTAAATTTATTTTTTATTAAATTCATGCACACATGTGCATTATATTCAATATTTATATTTTTCCCACCTTTTCCTAGAATTAGATTTATCCCAAATTTAATATTTTAATTAGACCCCAAATTAAACTTAGACTTAGGCCAAATCTTAGACTTAGGCTTAGACTCTTGTTAGGATTTTCAACTAATAATCTATTGTTTAATTAATTAGTAAATCCAACAAGCTCTAAATATTTCAATGTTTTCTAGGCCATATAGATTTATTGACTTAAGTTTAATTATGTGGCGTGCCCTTCAAGACGCGCCTCTGTGCTCCAAGGGTGCCACTCGCCTTAGACTTTTTATGGAAGTTGTTCAAACCTTGGAGTCAACACTCCACTCGGTCGACCTTGTGAGAGACTAAGGGCTTCTAAGGAATAAGGACTCTGCCTTATTGCGTGCTCCTTAGGAATCTTCGTGAGCAACTATCTCAGTCTGTCCTCGTGGCATCGTGGACATTTCGAAATAGGTAATCGTTAACCTACATTTCAAACCACAGTGGGAGTGCTAGTAGGCTATGACATTGACGTTGTTACACATCTCCCTCAAATATTTGGTTTCTGTGCATGGTCCCTCTACTCCTTATGTGAGTCGGATTAGCAAGCATCGTCAAGCCTGCATCCACTGAAAAAACACTATCAATAATTATATATACATAAATCATACTATAATCAATCATACAACATATGTGTGTGAAATGAAATACTCAATAGATACAATCCACTCCCTGACTCAATCCGGATTCCAAGGGAATACATCGATGCCATCAACATCCTTAACCTGTCATGTGTCATGCACACTCAGGATGACTCGTCAAAAGCATATGTCAATATATATACATCAATATATTCAATAAGCCATAACACTTCAACATAATAATATATAACCCATAATCTGAATGAGATCAAAATTTACCATGCCCGGATCACTTACAAGCAAGTGTCCTCAAAGAATAAGTCGATAATAGTGTACTCAGTAGAGTGGGGTGTTACACTTCGAAGACAAAACTTTTTAGGAAGGGATGAGTTGTAATATATCTTATGTATATTACAATGTCCATTAATTATTAATTAAATCATTAATGTAATAATTATACTTTTAATATAAAGTCACGTCTTTTTAGACAAAAATATGTGACTATACTCATTTACGTGTATTTATACACGTTTTTTCTACGTTGAATAAGACAACGAATAATAAATTTATCAAATATTAAATATGTATTTCATATATATCTAGTTTCATGCTTTCACAATACTTAGTTGAAAATGCCACCAAGGAAAAGAGTGGGAAAATATGGCCACACTAAGAACAGAAAATGGGGGAGAATTCACTTCAAATGAATTCAATGATTATTGCAGGAGAAATGGAATAAAAGGGTAGTTGAAAAAGTCTTATACTCCATAGAAGAATGGAGTCACATAAACAATGAACAAAACTCTAATGGGAATGACAAGATCATTGTTGCATTTCAAGGGGTTAAGCATGAAATATTGGACCAAAACAGTTCATACAACAGTATATCTAAGGAATCGATCACCCACATCCACCTTAGAAGGAATTACTCCATATGAAGCTTGGTATGGTATTAATCCTTCAATTAATCATCTTCAAGTTTTTGGCTCCACTTGTTATGCCTTAGTTCTTAAGGAAAAAATGACTAAGTTGAAAAATTGTAGCATGAAATGCATTCTTATTGGCTATTCAGGAGAGAAGAAAGACTATAGGTTTCTATCCAATGGAAATTTCATTACCAGTCAATATATAGTCTTTGATGATGCAGAAATTCAAAAAAATGGAGAGATTGATAATATAATTGGTCATTTGAAGAAAAAGATAGCTCGAGAAAAAACAATTCATGAAGGAAAACCAAATTGGATTGAAAAATATTTATCCCCCAACATGAATGTTCAAGATTTAGATAACTCTTCCTCAGATGATGAATCTTCAATCCATGATAGATCAACTACAGTAAATTCACCACAGGGACAACACAATATACCAAAATGGTTCACATTACTGCTTAAATATGTTCACCCATATGAACAAGACAAAACAAGAACTAGAAGTTCTACTTCATCGCACTCAGATTTTTCCTTGGTAACTCATGATTTTGTTGAAACAACAACTTTTGCAGAGGAAATGTAGCACAAAGAATGGCAACAAACCATGGTGGATGAGTATGATTCTGTAATTGCAAATGGAACATGGAAATTTGTTGATTGTCCAACAAAAGTTAAACCAATTGGTTGCAAATGGGTTTACCAAATCAATTATAAATCTAATGGTGAAGTATATAAATATAAAGAAAGACTTGTTGCAAAAGGATTTGCTCAAAAAAAAAAATTGACTATGAAGAAACATTTGCTCCAACAACAAAGTGGAACACCATCAATATGGTAATAAATTTGACTACATAGTATGGTTGGACACTTCACCAAATGGATGTCAAAAGTGTCTTTCTCAATGGTGATTTGAAAGAAGAAGTTTGTGTGACTCAACCTCCAGGTTTTGAAGATGAAGGAAATGAGCACAAATTATGTAAACTTATTAAAGAATTTTATGATTTGAAACAGAAACCTAGAGCATGGTATGCCAAGATGGATGAATACCTTAGGCATGTTGGTTTTCACCGAAATGGGTGTAATGATACTTTATATTTTAAGATGCAAGGTCAAACCTTGGTTATCATTGTTGTTTATGTTGACGATGTAATCATTACATGGAATTATGAAGATCACATCAAGGAGGTAAGACATGAACTTCAAAAAGGATTCAAAATGACATATTTGGGGCCACTTCGATATTATTTTGGAGTCAAAGTTTCACAACAAATTCATCAAATCTTCCTTGATCAAACAAAGTATGCTACATTTTAGTTGAAGAAATTTGGCATGGAGGATTGTAAACCCTCTTTTATGCCTATGGATCAAAACGTAAAACTTTCAAAATTTGAAGGGGAGGATTTGGCGAACACTACCATCTATAGACAGTTGATTGGAAACCTCATTTATTTAACAAAAACTCATCTATATTTTTCATGCGCAGTCAATATTCTTTCCAGATTCATGAAGGAACCTAGATAAAGTCACTAGAATGCAACAAAAAGGTTCCTGGAGTATATGCAAGGAGCAAAAGATTTTGGGCTTCTCTATAAGAGAAACAACAACTTTAAACTTGTTGCATATTCATATGAAAATTTTGCAGGAGATGTCGATGATAGAACATCAACATAAGGATATTTAATGAATATGGGTTCAACAACAGTATATTGGAGTTGTAGAAAGCATGCTACATTGGAAAATTCGTTAGCATAGGCATAATACATTTCAGCTTAGGAAGCATCATGTGAAATTATTTGGCTTTGTAGAATTTTGCAGGATCTTGGTGCTATTCAGAAATACTAACTACTCTATTGATTGATAGTCATTCAGCAGTAAAAATGGTGAAAAAGCCAATTTTTGATAACAAGACCAAGCATGTCGAAACCATGTATCACTTCATCAAAATACTCATCAACAACGACGTCATCAACCCATAATATTGTCCATCTGAAGATCAAACTTCAAATATTTTCACCAAGCCATTAGGAAAAATAATTTCACCAAGTTTAGAGATGAACTTGGCATTTAAAGAAATAAACTTCAAGATTAAAGGGGGGAATGTTTTCCTAATAATCCTAAATTTTATTTAAATAAGCATTTTTCCTTTATTAATAAAGTTATTCTAGAAGTTGAGTATTTCCTAGGAGATAGGTTGGCCTTGTCATAGAAATTATCCTTGAGTTGTTGGTCAAGGACACATGGCATATTGAGATAAGTCTTGAGAGGTTATATATAT
>ML781907.1:938439-963843 GCA_009831015.1 Picea engelmannii | reverse complement strand
GACACAAACATTTCTTTTCAAATCAAATTGCAAACCAATCATCCATAAATTACAATTAGAACCAAAGTTTTTATTTTGTTCCCAATTGTGAAATTATTCTTGTAATGCAATCATAGACGAAGCTTGGAGATCTTAACAAGAGGAGTCATTTCCTTTTATTACTTTTCTAAAGGGGTCCCACCTATTTAGTATTAATAATATGTATGTATAAATGCATTGAACTTATTTGCAGGCAGGGATCTCATGTTGTGCTTTTTTAAGGCGTCAACAAACTGGAGACTCCACAGGGAAATTTGTTCTCGATAGATTTAGAAATTAGAATGTTTGGCTCCATCGACTGGTAGAAGTAAGTGATTGAAACTGTTGAGAAAATAGTTATGCAACTGACAACAATTTTAAAATTACAAGGAGAATGCTTCTGATATGCTCTTCAATCTCAGGATGGAGGGAAGAAAGGGATAGTGGAAACAAGGAAGAAAACAAAACCAACTATACTACAACAATATTGAAATCGAAAATCTATTCCATCAGTGTCTTAAAAGGAAGATATTGTAGTAGCTGTGTCTATCTTGTTCTCATTAATCAACAATACTTACAAAATGACATCATTATGGAAAAACTGTTCCAACTTTATTTCTGATGACCATGCCAAACAAACAACAGAAAATTAAACTCAATAAACCAAAATGAAAAAAATAAAAAAATAAACGTAAGACAAAAATATATACAACAATCATGTTTACACAAAATTGAGTCCATGGTCAAGCTGGTTCTACATAATGTTTCAAATGGGAACCATTGGCACTGTAAGAAAACAATCATTTGTCCATTTCCTTAAGAAGATATGAATTTGTGTTGAGGATAAAATCGATTTTAAATGGACCTAACCATAGCTTTTGGAATTTAGAATGTCTCCCTCTCTCAACATGGGTTGAATCCCATAATAAGACTTTGTCATCAATCTTAAATTCAACATCCTTCGCCCGTTTGTTAAAATACTTCTTCATTGTTTGTTTCCTTCTCTTCACATTTTCCAAGGTAAAATTTCTTTGTTCTTCCAAGGATAGCAATGTATTTATCCTTTGAGAAACATATGAAGAATTTAATTCTTCAGTCTGTAACACCAACCGCAAGGAAGAAAGTTCCAATTCAATAGGCAGAATAACCTCTTGTCCATATACGAGTTGAAATGGAGTAAAGCCTATATTAGATTTGGTGGTAGTACGATCTTCCCAAAGAGCATAAGTTAGAAGTGTGTCCCACTAGCGAGGTTTGTCTTCTATGATTATCTTTATAATTATGACCAGGTTTTTATTAGTAGACTCTGCTTTTCCATTTCCCTAAGGATAATAAAAAGATGAAGTGAAATGATTAACACCTAGTTTAACCAGAAATTGAGTCAATTTTGCATAAATGAAGGTTGGACCATTGTTTGTAATGATTTCTAATGGAAGGCCAAATCTGGAAAAGATATTAGACTCTAGAAAATAAATTACTTGTTCATCTCGTGCATGTCTAAGAGGGACAACCTTGGTCCACTTAGTAAAGTAATTAGTGGCTGTAAAAATAAAGATACATCCTACACATGATGAAGGACTGATCAGACCAATAAATTCTAGACCCCACTTTGAAAAAGGGAAATCCAGAAGGATAGGCTGTAGAGGCATGGAAGAAAGATGTTCTTTACCAATGAATTTTTGGCATTTATCATAGGACATTGCAAATTTATAAGAATCATGAAAGATCAAAGGCCAGTAATAACCATTTCTTATGATCTTAAAAGAAATAGCTTTAGCAAAAAAATGGCCACTAATATGGATGACAAATGTTGATGATCCATTTACTTCATGTAATATTTTTTGTGCCTCTTCATAATTTACACATCGTAGTATAAAACCATTAGTGGATCTTCTAAACAAGGAGTCCCCTAGAATGATATACTTAGAAGATTCAAGGAGAAGTCTCCTTCTTTGATGAGTATCCAACTCATATGGGCACCTTTGATATTGCAAATAATATACCATATTTTTATACCAAGGATGCTCAAATATAGAGAGATTTTGATTTTCAATATAAAATAGCATTGAAAGAGGGTTGTCTTGATCGTCTAGTTCTTCACTTGGCTCAACATGTTGAGCTAAGTGAAGGGATAAGTCGTCCATTTATTGTCTTTGAAATCATGATTGTCAAATCATGCTCCTGAATTTTTGCAAGCCAATGTGCAAGTTTTCCTGAAAGATAAGTTTGTGAAAGTAGAAACTTGACAACACGCAAAGGGACTTTTACCTGTGCATTTTTTCCCAAAATAAAATGGCAAAATTTTTCTATAGCTTTGACAAGAGTGAAAGCATGTTTCTCAATATAAGAATATTTGACCTTATCATCTGGTAGACTTTGACTCATGTAAGCTACATGTTTTTCATTGTTCTAGTCATCACATTGCAAGAGGATATCAAAAATTTCTTCCTCAGTGGCATTGGTATATACTATAAAATATTTCTTAAAATTCGGTTTCACCAAAACTGACGCAGAACTGATCGCCTTCTTAATCCTAAGGAAATCATTCTCGACATCATTTTTCCAAGAAAAAGAATGATCTTTCTTTAAAATATTATCGATTCGTTTGACCATGACAACAAAATCAAGAACAAATCTATGAAAAAACTTAATAATGCCCATGGAATCTTGAACTTCTTTCTTGGAGGTGGGGGTAGTGAGGTTTAGAATGGCAGTAATCCTCTCAGGATCTATACTTATCCTTGAATTAGAAACAATGTGACCGAGAAGATTAACCTTCATGACACCAAAAATAGACTTGGAAGGATTTAAAGAAACACCAAAATTTCTGTAATGCGTGAGAACTTTTATAAGATGACCGAAATGATCCAATCGTTTTTTAGAATAAACATTCAAATCATCAAGATAAACTTGGATAATCTTACCGATTAGATGGTCAAAATCTATCTGCATATCTCTTTGAAAGGTGGCACCTGCATTAGATAAACCAAATGACATACGTTCATAAGAAAATGTGCCCCAACGTGTGGTAAATGTGGTTTTATATCTATCATTCCTTTTTACCTTGATTTGATTATATCCAGAAAAACCATCAAGTAAGCACATCATTTGAGACCATGTAACATGTTGTAAAATCAACTCCATATTAGTAAGCGAAAAATGGTCTTTGATACTTGCCCTATTTAATGCACAAAAATCGACACATAATCTGATCTGACTGGTAGTTTTCCGAACAGGGACCAGATTTGAAACCCATTCAGAATACTTAACCGAAAATATTATATTATCTTTCAATATTTTTTCCAATTCTTTCCTAATAGTGGTTTCAAGTGCAAGATTGATAGGTCTTTGCCTTTTCCTAACTTGTTTTTCCCCTTCTTTGATAGGAATGGCATTTTGTATGAGAGAATGAACAAAACCACGAAGATCCTCATATGACCAGGAAAAAAAATCTTGAAACTCACAGATTAATTCTGTGAATTTCGCTTTCTCTTCATCAGAACATTGGGAACCTAATTTAATGATCTTTGGAGATTCAGATGTCCCAATATTCAAGGAAATGGTATCACCAACTTTCCTTTTCATCTCCTCCTCTTTATGTATTTCTTTGTTTCCTACATCACTTGACAGAAATGAACTTTCGAGAGGAGTCAAGCCTTTAGGAAATTTTTCATCTTCAACAAAGATGATTTGTTTGGGCTTAAACGGTTCATTTTGTATGAAAGCGCAAATACCTTCATCACTAGGGAAAACTTGCCATGATTCTATGTTTTCAGGGAGGTGAGGGCGGTATAGAGATTGCAATGTACAATCAGGTCTTTGAGGTAAAAGATGTCGAGTAGGGGAAGCCGCAAAAACAAATAATCTATCATCCATTGAATTAAGTTCCCTTTTAACATGAGTGATGTTAAATGATAACATATTTGAAATTAGCATCCAAACAACTTGGGTATAATGCTTAAGTAACTTATTGTCCGGTATGCAAATTTTTCGTACAAGGTTCACAACAAGTTCAGAATCACCAAAGGCTGTAAGGTGGCCACAACCAAGGTTGTATGCATTTTCAATGCCCAAAAATAAGGCCTCAAACTCAACAACGTTTTTTGTACAAGAAAATTCCAATCAATAAGAGAGATTGTGAATTTTTCCTATAGGTGAATATAGAATAATGTCAGATCAATTACCTTCATTAGAACATGAGCCATCAAAATTCATGTGCCACTTTCCATCATCAAAATCAATTGGTTCAAGGATAGCATCACCTTCATCGATAAATATAGAGTACACCCCTAAATATTCTTCGAGATAATTTATGTTAGGTTGGGGGACACTCTCTATATAAGGTGAAATTCTTTCTTCCCTAAGAACTATAATGTGATTTCTGTTTTAAGGGATGGATAAATGTGTGCCATCGAGTGAAAGGTATCCACTAGTTAAGGCTTTCCAGTCCCTTCCCAAAATAATTGAGTAGTTACTCACTCACATGTCAATTACTTGGATATTGAGAGTTCTCCTTATCTCAGGATGTGCACACAAAACTAAGGTTACATCCTTGATTTCACCTATACTTGATTGTTGCAAATTATTATAAGAGATCACACTTCTAGAATTTTTGTTGGTACAAGATAAGTCAATATCCTCCATGATAATTTTAGACATCACACTTGGACCATATCCGCCATTAATTAGGAAACACTGAGCTATTTTATCCATGATTTTTATCAAGATATAGAAAGGGGGGATTTTTATAGGGTTCCTAAAGTTATTTACACCTATCCTATTTACAGTTGAATCCTCTTCCTTTGACTCTTCAAATAGATTAGATATGGTGGAAACCTTACCTTCCATAAAGTTCTTAATATGCTTCTATTGTTCGGGTACGATAACCATGTCCAAAAGGGTATCATTAGCTTTGATATTAGCCAATTGGTTAAGGATATTGTATTTTAAAGAGGGAAGAGGAGAATATACTCCTTGATCACTTGAAATTATGACAGTTTGTGTATCAAAATTTTGAGAATATGAGCTTGGGGCAGAAGAAGTGTGGGGAAGATCAATTTTTCTCTTGGTAGTGTAAGATTTATTCCTGGTATTGACTACCATAACATCCTCTGGTTCAGCCCAATCTAAAACGATGATCGTGGTATCGGTCCTTTTTCGAAAGATCTTATCTCTAACATTTATTTTTACTTGGTAGGTGTTCTCATCATGATTTTATTCACATAAGTTACACCAACTGTGAGTCATAATGGCCTTTGGATAAAAAGTGCTTTCATTGATATTTCTAAAAGGTTCTAGGGAGGAAGAAGAAGCCACAGGGGAAGAGGAAAGGGAAATTCCTTTTCGTTTGTAGGATATCATCCTATTATTCTTATCTTGCATGATATGTAGAATGGTAGACATGTTTGTTTGCTTAAACAAGTATCCCTTAGGAAGATCAGTCCTTTCAAGTTACTCTTCATATTCTAAGGAAGTCTGAAGGGTGGAACCAAGATTGTCAATAGCCTTTTCTTCAAGTCTATGATGATAAGGAGAAGGTAAAGAATTATAATAATGCATGAACGCAACTTGATTTTGAGGATAGATTAGTTCGGGAATTTTATTATATATCTTGGTGAAACGAAGGTTAAAATACTTAATGGTTTCACCATATTTATAGGTAATATTTTTGTATTCCCTTAACTGATTAGCTAGACTCTTGGGCTGTCCATAAGTGGAATTAAACCAATAGACTAATTCTTCCCAAGTTGAAAGGATTTTGGGCAGGAGATCAAAAAAATATTGTACATCTTTCCCTTCAAGAGAATTGAAAAATAAACGCATGCACGTATCGTTATCGTTAGCCCCTGTGTTATGGAAGCCATTAGAAAATGATACTAGGTGTCCATTCATGGTAACGATACCATTTCCCGAGAACCTAGGTAAGTGATATTTGAATTTCGGTAATGGTTGAGTGGTTGTTGCAAGATTCAAGGGAGAAGACACGTGCTAGGGGGTGGTTGTAGAATTTTCCTCAAATTTGAAAAGATTGTATTTGTTAATGACCTTGGTAGGATTGGCAGTAGATTGAATAGATATTTGATGACTATAGATACTATCAATCACAGATGAAGCGAAAGGTTGCGAGGAGGTGGAACCTACGGTGCCACTACCACTACCTAAGGACATCATATTGAATGTGAAAGGTATGGGTATTGAAGATGAAATGGAAAAATTAGTCAAGGTTCTCCAAATAGAACTTTGTTATGTTTGTAAAACAAACTTTCTCTTCCCTATTTCATAAATAGGAGTAACTTCAGGGAACAATCCTCTTCTTCTTCGACAAATACGAGAGTTAGAGGACATGAAACAAAAATATTAAACATGTAAGAGGAAAGGTTACTGTTGATTTCTAGGTTGCCTTTGCCTCGCTTCCCAAATCTCAAGAATATTTATGTCCCTTTCAATTATTTTCCAAAAGAGTTCAAGTTCAGCACGAGTACTAGTGGTTTCTAAAATAGTGTTGAATAAAGTCAATGTAATCTTGATTTGCTCATCGAGATCGTTTCCAATATGGGGTTGTCTTGCAACATGTATTGTCATGGAAAAAATTAGTCAAAGAGTAGTCAGACAAAACAGAAAAATAAAATACAATCGTGACATGATAAACTAGAGAGATATAGAAGATCTTCCCCAATATGGTCGCCAAATAAATGTTGAGGAAAAGGTATGAAGAACCTCACTCAAGCATTTTTAGATCTTGTCGGGCTAAGGAAATATAGTTGGGAATGTCACCCGGAGATTATAGCCTTTAATCCAAAACAATATCTTAATCCAAAAATAATATATACTAGGGACTAAGGCTGATTTATATGTTATATGTAACTAGTAAAATAAAGAAAGAAAATATGTACATAAGAGTCTACAGTAAAAGAGACGAGAATAAAAGTAAAATATGAACAATATCATTAAGATACGTATGTGAAACTGAAATCAGAGATATGATTTTTATATTAATTTCATTCTCAGATACAAAGCGAATTTCTCTTTACAAACCCCTGCAAGGGTGGGACCAAAGTCAGATTTAGAAGTCTCAAATGGACACCATAGAAAAAGACTCTGGCAACAAAAGAAACTGAAGATAAAGATTTGGATCATCTTTCCATAAAAGTGTTGTCAGTTGACTCTGCAAAACATCCTTTATCATTTATGAAATGTAATCCATAAACAAAAAAGAACACACAGACTGCAAAGAAAGATCATAACCTTTAGAAACAAGCTACTGAAAGATATGATTCAATTTTGATTCTTGTTGCCTTCAATAAGACCCTGTTGTCATCAAGGTGGTTTAGCTTTCTAGTAAACTTAGAATGAACGAAGAAAAAGAAATATCTCACAAATATCAAAAGTTCTCCTTCTGTTCTCTCTTCAATTGTCTCTTCATTTGATTGAGAATTTATTCTTCTTCAAACAAGTTATGGTAGTTCAACTACCTTTCTTTTGTTAATATTTAGTTAGCTTAACCAATAGCTTGAGACAAATAAATAATAATAAAATAAATATGGGTCTATTAAATAATAAATAAATAGGTGGGACCCCTAATCTCTTTGTTAAATTATGAATCCTTCGTGTTACTCTCCTTTATTAACTTCAATAATTGGCATAATGTGAAATATAATAACCCAAAATATTCTCCAACACTTTCCTTGTAACTCCCATTCATATAAATAGTCAAACATATTTATCATTAAGAAAAATAAACATGATTGTTGATCGAAAATAGGATAATATCCTCGTTGTCCAAAACATTCTGTCTAAATATATGCTTGTTGTAAAAAAAAAGCAATCTATTATCATATCAATAACAACATCAAAATCCATATTTTCTATGAGAGGTGGTTTACCTCTTTTCACTATTTCCCTCATTTGATACTTCTGTTGTCATGTCTTCTGTAGAAACCTTAGGTTGTTTGGAACCTTGAGGATGGATTTTGCTGATGACATGAGACTAATTGTCTTTGAGGTGGATATGGGAGGACACTCATTCAGAGGAATTTTCAGAAGAGTTAGGGGAATTGGCCACTTTTTTCCCTTTATCAATATTTAGTTAAGGCATGGTAGTTTTGATCCTTTTTCTTGCATGTGAGGATTGGGTTGGAGAAGGAATCTGATTAGCTTGGGAATTTGTATTGAATGGCACTGGAGGAGGAGGAAATGTCAATGATACTATAGACCAACCATTATGATGTGCAACAGGTTGATGGAATATCTCTTGCGACCATCATTGGCAGGTGGTTCTGGATGCACAGAAATGTGAGGGGGAACACAGATACTAGAGAAGTTTTGATGTGGCTGGAAAGGAGGCCTCTCATGTCGGGGTTGGAGAATCCCTTGGCCAATTAGGTTGAAGAACCCAACTTGAAAAAGGTAATTTAGTTCTTATGGATCAACGTCAAAATGTATTGAGAATCGCGGCCTTCTATGGCCTCTTTGCCAATTGTTTCCTCTACCTCAGTTTGCACATATGTCATTGTTTCCCCTACTAAAATAACTCATCCTGAAGCAATATTTCAATCAAAATAAGAAAAATGTTAACAATCCGTTGACTAATACTCTACCTAAATAAAATCAAGATGTTGGCTCTATTATTCACAACAAAATCATATGCAATCCATCCATTGATATAATCCACCAGATATTGAATTTAATAATTAATTTCAAATGAACAAGGAATTACGGGTTATTGGGAATATGGGGGGCTTTGTAATGAATTAAAAATGATATCGTGAAGGGAATAAACAAATGGATATTGTTCAAACAAAATGGACATCCCTTCCCTTATAAAACAATGCCTTCATATTGAAACCTTCACTCAAATCATCATCCAAATCTTTTGAATGAATTTATAATAAAAGAATAGGGAAGTGAGTTAAATGTTATTGGGAGAATGATGGGCATATAATGAGTGAAATTGATATCATGAACAAGAGTAAGATGGTTATTGTTCTATTAAATACAATAGAATTAATTAATTCTATGTTCAAAATAATATTCTTTGCTGGAAACATTTTACCATTGTTCACCAAGCCAATTTAGAAATCAATAATCCCCTCAACCAAATCTTATTTGAGCCACAACCATTTCTTTTATAATACTTCATCACCAACATCCATGAACTACATCCTTTAAACTGTTTAATATCAATTCTAGGAAACTTCCAGAACTTCCAACTTTCGTAATCTTCCTTCTCTTTTTCAACACGCTAGATGGTCTTTTAAAATGGTAAAATGATTTGTAGGAGACCATTAACAAAGAATTTTGGTTTGGCAATAATCATAACTACAATATTTTAAATCAACATGAAAGACTGAAAGGAATCACAAGGACCTTTCGATGGTGCATCAAAATTTTTGCTATAACCTCAAATCATTAACAGTGAAACCAAAGTGGCTTGAAAACCCCAATGTGAGTTTAATAATCAACAACTCATATTAACTTCAGAAGTGACCCGAATTCCTCATGGATAATTGACACAGTGATCCCACGATTTTGTGCTTTCGAATCAATGTTATGGCTATTGGGGAAAGAAACAAGACTTCAAATTATTTACATGTTCGAATTCAATGGGAAACAAGTGATCCAGGTGGATATTGGTGGCCACCCACCTATTCCAACAGGTTCCTTGTGTCCATTTTTTTTCATCATGTCTTTCTGTACTTCTTTATAATTGTGATTTCTACACTGCTCGGGTTGTTTGAAGCCCCACACATTCTCCAGGTGAATACAGGTGGCCTCTCACCTAATCCAACTGGCTTATTTTGTATGTTTTCTGATGCAAGAGCATCGTCAGCAAGTCTACGTGGAGAGACAACTCAACACCTTAGTGCATCATTGAATCATTTCAGAATCTTAATCCCTGGTGTTTCTTGCAAATCTTTTTGAAATTATAAAAAATTGAAGAAGATCAAACACTTGGGAGTCGAGTGATCATGAGTGATCGGGGAGTTTCACTCCTAGTCTTGAATGTAACAGAAATTAAGTAAAAAAAAAAATTTTCTAGAGTAGACGAGTAGTCGGGGGGGGGAATCCTAGGAACCCTCTAAGATAAACAGAGGTTTTGTATGCCTGAATGAGGCTGCTACAATTTAGTAGGAGTTTGTTGTGATTTAGTTGTTACTGAATTTTGTTGTTGTTTTATCATAGTTGTAGCCATTTACTTTTGAATGAATATAACAGAGGAAAATTGATCCAATGCATGGTGTTTCTACTATTTACAATCCCCTGTTATTTTTTTTTTCACGAATGAATGAGTTATGTTGTTGAATACATGAAATTGTGAAGTGTTTAGATAATTTTCAATTGTTCTCTTTGTTGAGTCCATGCAAGGTGTGCATACAGTCTACAAGGAGTGTGTTGATTGAGTTTATTTCGACTCACAATCTCAGAAGAGATAAACGCAAAAATTCCCTTTCCAAGGACTGCAAAGAGATAGCTGCAAGGTGTGCACAGTCATCGCAAGAACTTAAGCCTTTTGTGAGAACCTGTTACAATGAGTGCATAGATTCAAAAATTGACTAAGAGTTGAGAATGGGACTGTGAAGTGCAAGGAGTGTGTAAAGATATTTCGTTGGAATAAATCACTAAGCCTGGATTTCGTTAGAGATTCTGAGTTCATAAAGAGTTCGTCGGAATCAAGCTTAGGAGAGACAACGACCAAGAATCAATAGAGAGGAGGAATTTTGTTGAAAATTGCAAAGTGACGGTTGAGATCCGTTCAGAGGAAGTCAGGTCCTCACAGGCCATCGGATCTGAGAAAAGTTACTTAGTTGTTAATCGCGGGTTCTTTCTGGGCTTCGTGGATTGGAGGATCCGAAGTATCAAGGATACAAAAATCCTGAAACCCAAAGTCCAAAGTAAATCTAGACCATCATATCCAGAGGAACGTGTGGTGATGGATCGCGAACTTCAGATAAAAGAACTTGGTTTTCAATCAAGAATTGAAGCTCTGAAACCTGAATTCCAAAGTAAATCTGGACCGTCAGATCTAGAGGGATGTGTGGCGAAAAATTATGAACTTCAGATAAAATACTGTGGGTTTCAGTTGAGATTTGAGATTCCTAAAACCCGAAGTCCGAAGTGAATTTGGACCGTTAGATCTAGAGGGATTCATGGTAGAAATCTATGCACTTCAAGAGAAAGAGAAAGTTGAGAGTTGCAATTTTTGAAGCGTGAAGACCCGAAATAATCACAGTTGTCGATCTGCAGGAGAAACACGTCAGTGGATCACAAGATTCAAATAAAAGAAATTGGGGAAAGGTAAATTTTGAGATTTGAGATTTGCAAAGTCCAAAATCCTGAAACGGTTAGAGTCGTCGATTTGAGGAGGACACGTGGAAGGAGATCTGTCATTGCGGAGAAAGGGAGGTTTGAGAGTTGAAAACTCTGAAACCTAAATTGCGAAGTAAATGATGAGCATTGATTTGAAAGGAGAATATATGAACCATTGATTGAGAGGTCCCACCTAATATCACAAGATCAACGGTCACGCTGCATTGCAGGGAATAAAAATGCTCGGACTTTAAAAATATGAGAGTGGGCCGCAATTGAAACCACGGTATTGGAAAAGAGAGACGTGGCAGCTGGAGGTGAATTGCAGGGAGAAAAGTGGTGTGGCCTCAAACCACTTTAGGCTGTGATCTTAATCGTGTGTTTATGCAAGGACATAACTCAAGGTCACATACAGGAAAGGGATAGAAAAAGAGGAGTCAGCGCCTGGAACTTTACAGTCTAGCAACGTGAAGGGAGAGATTTTGGGTGTTCATAGAACCTGCATCAAAATACTAAAAGGATCCTGTGTTTAATCACCAGGGATACCATTAAGGTTTCAGAGAGTTGATATGGCCCTGAGAATCGAATATCCTTGACCGAGAGGTCACGCAGCCCTGAGGGAGAATAGGGGGGTCTGCTTCAAGTGGTATTAGAGCCTGATTTCATATGTAGATTTCAGGTGAAGGAGACAAAGGAGATAGTCTGATACCATCAAGTGGTATCAAAGTATAAAATGTTTTTCAAGAAATGAAGAAGAGCTCGAAGGTGTACTCTATGTGTGAGGGACAGTCAACACAATTCCGCCAAGGAGACATGTAGAGCCACCTTTATCCAATCATGCTATGGAAAGAGAAATGAGAGAGCTCTGTGCAAGATTAGAGGCGATGGAGGCAGCGCAGAGGAGGGCACCTGATGCTGGTGACATCAATGATGTAGAGAGTGAAGAAGTAGAAGTCGAAGAAGTTGCAGGAGAAAATTTTTCTGAGGAACGCTTGTTGAGAGCAGTTTTTAAATTGGGAGCTAGATCCAAAGTAGACATCCCAATGCATGAAGGCAATTTGGATGTTGAAGAGCTTCTGGATTGGATACGATCCATGGAAAAATATTTCAACTATGAAGATGTCGATGAGGAGAAAAAGGTGAGACAAGCTATCACTAGACTGAAAGGGCATGCAACTTTGTGGTGGGATGAACTACAGGCTAAGAGGAGGAGCAAAGGAAAACAAAAGATAAAGAATTGGGATATAATGGTAGCCAAGCTAAAGTCTAAATTCATGCCCAAAGATTATCATATAAATCTATTCAGGAAGTT
Organism: Picea engelmannii; assembly: GCA_009831015.1. NCBI lineage: Eukaryota > Viridiplantae > Streptophyta > Pinopsida > Pinales > Pinaceae > Picea > Picea engelmannii. Next base: position 951,206 of record ML781907.1, on the reverse strand, counting down.
ACAAAACCTGAGACAGAATATTATGACAGTGAAAGAGTACATGGAGGATTTCTATAAGCTAAATATCAGGACTGGACAGTGAGAGAAGGATGAGGAAAATTTTTCCAGGTATTTAAATGGCCTGAGGTATGAAATCTAGGATGAGATCAGCATGATGTCAGTGAGGACAATAGAGGATTATTATCAGATTGCTCTGAAGTTAGAGGAGAAGTTGGCCAGGAAACAGAGTCAACGAAACAGAGGCAGAAGCCCAAGCAAAGGAAAGGGAGTTGCCCATGATAAGGCACATAAATCCAAAGATGGGACTGAGAAACCACATAGTCGATCAGAAAGAGGAGGAAGTTCCCAAGGAAGAAAAGGTGGTGGAATAAGTTCTTATAGAGGAAGAGGAAGAAGCAGAGAAGGATAAGTAAGGTGTTATGCCTATGGAAAGACATGATAGATGTCTTGGGAATGTCCCAAGATGAAGAAAGAAGGAGGAGGTGAAACTCATATTTCTGAAGCACAGAAAAGGAATGTTGAAGCAGAAGGTGCAGAGGATGGAAGATCCCTGATGTTGAGGAAGGTTATCTTAAAACCAAAATCAGAAATTGAAAATCCAGTACAGAGGAATAGTCTATTCAGGACAACTTGCAAGTTGAAAGATAGAATATGCAAGGTGATAATTGACAGTGGGAGCACTGGCAATATAGTATCCACAGAGATGGTGGAGAAATTGGAGTTGGAAACAATTGGACGCCCAAATCCATACAAAGTCTCATGGTTGCAAAAAGGACACCCGACAATGGTCACTAAATAATGACTCGTTGAATTTAAAATAGGTCGATATAGAGATGAGATTATGTGTGATGTAATTCCCATGGATGTATGTCATGTGTTTTTGGTAAGACCATGGAAGTTTGACATAAATGTCATTCATGATGGGAGAAAAAATACATACACCTTGGAGAAGAATGGTAGGACACACATGTTGTTGCCAATAGAGGAGAAGAGATTAAAAGAAGAAGCTACCAAAAGCATACTTCTCATGAGTGGGAAGGAACTCCTGAGAGAAGTCAAGAGGTAACAGGAGATGTAGTTTGTTGTGGTAAGGAAGCCCAGAGGTTTCCTTACAAGTACTTTTATGGATGATTTTCCTGAAGAAGTTCAGAAACTGTTTGAGAATTTTGTTGACATAGTAGTGGATGAGTTGCCTAACTCATTGCCACCCATCAAAAGTATTGACCATCACATTGATTTGATACTAGGAGCAAGCCTGCCAAACAAAGCACCATACAGATTGGCACCTCAAGAGAATGAGGAGGTAAAGAACCAAGTCCAGAATTTGCTAGACAAGGGTTTGGTCAGAGAGAGCTTGAGTCCATGTGCAGTACCAACTATGTTGAGTCCAAAGAAGTATGGAGGATGGAGAATGTGTACATAATCGAGAGCCATAAACAATATCACCATCAGGTATAGATTTACTTCGCCAAAAATGGATGACTTAATGGATTGTTTAAGTTGAGAAAAAAAATTTCTAAGATAAATTTGAAAAGTGGATATCACCAAATAAGAATGAGAGAAGGTGATGAGTGGAAAACATCCTTTAACACAAATGAAGGGTTGTATGAGTGGCTTGTTATGCCATTTGGCTTAACAAATGCCCCAAGTACTTTTATAAGATTGATGAATGAAATACTGAAAGATTTCATTGGAAAATTTGTGGTTGCATATCTGGATGATATACTGGTCTCAAGACTAAAGAGGAGAATTTGAGACATCTGACATTAGTGATGAGGAGACTACAATAGGAGAAGCTATTGATAAATCTAAAGAAGTCCTCTTTTATGAAGACATAACTCATTTACTTGGGTTTTGTGATCTCTTCAAATGAATTGATGATGGATCCAGAGAAGGTGAAAGCAATCAAAGAATGGCCATCACCAAGGAGTATGTTTGAAGTGAGAAGATTCCATGGATTAGAAAGTTTCTATAGGAAATTCATCAGAGAATTCAGTGGAATTTGTGCACCAATGATGGATACAGTGAAGAAGAGGCACAAGTATTTTAAATGGACAAAGGAGGTTGAGAGGAGCTTCAATATATTGAAGGAGAAGACAACAGAACGACCAATTCTAGTATTACCAAATTTTGGAAAGACATTTCAAGTGAGATGTGATGCAACTAGAGTTGCAATTGGAGCAGTCTTGAGCTAGGATAATAAACTAGTTGCATAATTCAATGAGAAGTTGAATGAGACTAAGAGAAAGTACTCCACATATGACAAAGCGTTTTATGCCATAATTCAAGCCTTGAAGAAATGGAGGCACTACCTGGTTCTAAAGGAATTTGTCTTGTATAGCGATAACCATGCTTTACAATTCATAACCAGACAGGAGAAATTGAATCAGAGGCATGAAAAGTGGATCGAGTTTATGCAGAATTTTACTTTTGTCATAAAACATATTTCTGGAAATGCTAACAAAGTTGTTGATTCATTGAGAAGGAGATGTTTGATTCTGTAGGAGTTTCAGGTGAAGACTTTAGGGTTTGAACACCTTAAGGAAATGTACAGTGAGGATCCAGATTTCAAGGAAGAATATGAAGCATATGAAAATCATGTGCTGAGAGACAGGAGCCAGTGGACATAGTATATGATTCAAGAAGGATTGTTGTTCAAGGGAAATTAATTGTGCTTACCAAAATTCTCAATGAGGGATAACCTTTTGAAGGAAAATCATAGTGGAGGATTGGCTGGACATTTCAGCCATGATAAAACATTTGCAAAGTTGAGCAGTGCATATTAATGACTAGGTATGAGAACAAAAGTGATAAATTTTGTGAATAAATGTAGAATCTGCCAACATGCAAAAGGTAAAAGATAGAACATTGGATTGTATCAGCCATTTCCAATACCAAAAAATCCTTGGGATGCAATAAGAATGGATTTTGTGTTGGGACTGCTAAGAACACAAAGAGGATGTGATTCCATATTTGTGGTAGTGGATAGATTTTCAAAAATGGAACACGTTATCCCATGCCAGAAGACTAGTGATGCAACACATGTTGCAAATTTATTTTTCAAGGAAGTTGTTTGACTTCATGGATTACCCAAAAGTATTGTCTCACATAGAGATACAAAATTCATTGGTCATTTCTGGAGAACACTATGGAAGAATTTGGGGACATATTTGTCCTTCAGCTCATCTTATCACCCTTAGACAGATGGACATGCTAAGGTGGTGAACAAAAGTTTGGGAAACTTATTGAGGAGTCTGGTTACTGAGCATCATAATCAGTGGGATCAGATTCTGCCACAAGCAGAATTTTCATATAATGACTCACCAAACAGGAGCACTGGAAAGAGCCCATTCCAAATACTATATGGAATGCAACCAAGAGGAGTAACTAAGTTGAGAGACTTGGAACAGAGTGAGACCATAAGTGTTGGAGCAAAATATTTTGTTGCAGAAATACAAAAACTCCATAGCCACATCAGAGAGAAGTTACAGAACTATAGCCAAGAGTACAAGCGCAAAGTTGATCAACATCTTAGAGAGCTTCAATTTGAAGTAGGAGATCAGGTTCTGGCACATCTCAAGAAAGAAAGGTTTCCAAGGGGAAAGTATAACAATTTGAAAATGAAGAAGATAGGGCCATGTAAGATCTTAAGGAAGTTTGATGCAAATGCCTATGAGATTGAACTGCCAGATGATGTGGGAATATCACCCATATTCAACATATCAGACATGTATCCTTACAAGGGAGATGAAGCAGGAGAAACAAAATATCAGAAAGAGGTTCAGTGGGGGAAGCAGATGCCTGTAGCAAAAAAACCACAGATGGAGAAGATCATTGATCAGAGGATTGACAAGAAGACTAGGACGAAGACCTATTTTGAATATTTGATCAAATGGAAGGGACACCCGATAGAAGATGCCAGTTGGGAAAATGAAGCTGATATCCAGAAGCATGGAAAGTTAATGCAGGATCTCATGGACAGGATTCCATGAATTTTTGGCCAGGGGAGTATGATGTAGGAGCATCATCAACAATCCTACATGGAGAGACAACTCACTACCTTAATGCACCATTGAATCATTTCAGAATCTTAACCGTTGTCGTTTCCTGCAAATATTTTTAAAATGATCGAAAATTGAAGAAGATCAAATGCTTGGGAGTCAAGTGATCACAAGTGATTGGGGAGTTTCACTCCTAGTATTGAATGTAATGGAAATTAAGTAACAATTATTTTTTTCTCGAATAGACGAGTAGTCGGGGGGGAACCCTAGGAACCCTCTGAGATAAATAGAGGTTTTGTACGCCCGAATGAGGCTATTGCAAGTTAGTAGGAGTTTGTTGTGATTTAGTTGTTGCTGAATTTTGTTGTTGTTTTATCATAGTTGTAGCCATTTACTTTTGAATGAATATAACAGAGGAAAATTGATCCAATGCATGGTGTTGCTACTATTTACAATCCCCTATTATTTTGTTTTCACGAATGAATGAGTTATGTTGTTGAATACATGAAACTGTGAAGTGTTTAGATAAGTTTCAATTGAGTCCATGTAAATAAATGGTTGAATCTTCTCGAAGGATATTTTCGGTCTACAATTTTTCTGATAGGGAAAAGATCACTTTTTCATTCCTCAAGGTCGTTCCCCATGTTAAATACTGGTGGGATACTTTCTCTAAGCAAAGGGTCGTGGAGAAATTTGCAATTTTTATGGTGGACCCTACATGAGATTCCTTCTGGGACACTATTAAAGAACAATACTACCCTTTTGGAAGCGATGAGGACTAGTACACTAGATGGACCACCCTATGTCAAGAAAGGGACCAGACAGTACCATACTTTGCCAATATTTTCCATACCCTACGCACCAAATTGGCTATCCAATATTCTGAGTGTCCTTTGGTGCTCAAATACCATGGTTGTTTTCATATATACATTCAAATAGAAATGGATTTCTTGGACATCACTGCATTGGGCACGACTTATAGATATGTTGTCAAGATTGAGCAAACATTTAAGCAAAAACAATGAGAGTTTGAACCTGCAAGCCCCTCACAGTCGAAGCAGGGCAAAGGAAACCCCAACCCACACAACAAGGGATCAAGTCGAGATGGCCGCCCTCAGAAAAATCTATCCAAGACGCAACAGAAGAAGGGAAACGAGAAGACGAAGAAAGACACGAGAAAATGGTATGAGTAGCATAAAATCCCTTGGCACAACACCGAAAAATGTCACTCCAAGCAGTCCCTCATGGATGAGCTGAAGGCTTTTGAGTCAGAGGCCGATTTTGATTCTGAGTCAAATCCTGAAGGAGGGAAGCGGATTATCGATGTTGAACGCAGTTCCATGGTCACTACAACCAAAGTTCGACCAAGTGAAACAGAAGAACCAGAGGAAGGGGAACGCCTCTTTCACTCGTAGATGTGGGTCAGGGGGCTCTGATTCATTTCATTGTCAACCACAATAGTCAGAAGAACCTGATTTCAACAGATGTCATCAAGCGGCTGGACCTTCCAATGACACCGCACCCACAACCCTACACCATTGGCTGGCATCGTCAAGGAAGAGATATATGTGTCAGCCAACAGTGTCATCTGCCCTATAGAATCAATCCTTTCAAAGATGAGGTCTTTTGTGATATTTCTCCCCTTGAAGTTTTTGATGTTATTTTAGGACAACCATATTTTTTGAAACATCATGTTGTGTATGAGTCTAGATCCTGCAGTGTTATTATTACTTTCAGTAGATAATTTTACAGGATCCCAGAGGTGGCACTGCCAATTGCTATTTCTTTAATCTCTTCTAAGCAATGCAGTAAGGTCATTTCACCAACCGGGAATTTCATCTTCTTTGTGATCCGTTCTCACAATAAACAGAAGGTCGCTTCCACATCTGTGGCCTCTAGACAATGCCTCTCTTTGCAACAGAAGCAAGTGGACGTGATCATGGAAGAATACAGAGACATCTTCGCCTCACCTACAGGGGTATCGACACACTGCCAAGTCAAGCATCCAATTGATCTAAACCCCGACACACCTCTACCTAATGGACCAGTCTATCAGTGCTCGCTAATGGAGAATGAAGAAATCAGGTGTTAGATCCAAGAGATTCTTCAAAAGGGGCACATCAGACCCAACTCCTCCCCTTGAAAAAATCTGATTGTACTGGTGCAAAATAAGGATGGGACTTGGCGACTTTGCATTTATTACAGAGACTTAAACAAAATCACAGTCAAGAACTGCTACCCCATTCCCAGGATTGATGACCTTCTTGAACAACTAAAGGGGGAAAATTTCTTCAGCAAGATTGACCTGAACTATGGCTACCACCAGGTTCCCATCAAACCAAATGATGTCTGGAAGACAACCTTCAAGTCTAAATAAGGTCTCTATGAATGGCTAGTCATGCCCTTTGGCTTAACAAATGCACCAACCACTTTAATGATGTTGATGGATGATGTATTGAGACCCTTCATCAACTCCTTTGTGGTAGTGCACTTGGATGACATCCTCATCTTCAACAGAATGTGGGAGGAGCACATGCGACATATTCAACAAGTTTTGAGTACTCTATGGCAGAAAAAGCTTTATGCCAACTTGGAAAAATTCTCTTTTGGCATGAAAAAGGTCCAATACCTGGGCTCAATTGTTGATGAAAATGGGGTACATGTTGATCCGGATAAGATCCAAGTCATCCGTGACTGACCAGCCCCGACCACACTGACCGAGCTTCGGAGCTTATTGGGACTAGCCAATTTCTACCAATGGTTCATGTTGGGATTCTCCCATATTGCATGGGCCCTTAGCCAGGTGACCAAGGGTGGTGGTAGGGCCAAGTTCACGTGGGGGAAGGAGCAGCAACGATCATTCGATGATCTGAAAAATTGCTTGTGCTCAGCTTTAGTACTCTCCTTGTCTAACCTACAACAACCATTCGAGATTGATACTGGTGCATCTGACTATGTTGTGGATGTAGTTCTCACTCAACACAGGAATCCTATGGCATACCATAGTGAGACACTCTCCGATACTATCCATAAATACCCCACATATGACAAGGAAATGTATTCCATTGTACAAGCCTTCCATCAATGGAAACATTATCTTCCAGGGAAAGAGACGATCATACACACTTATCATAAGCGTCTATAGTTCATATAGACACAGGTGAAATTGCAAAATGACCTCCATTAGAAGTGTTCCACCTACCTGTAGCAGTTCCATCTAAACATCAAGTATAATACATGTATCTCCAATCGTGTCACTGACTGCCTCAGTTGGCCTCCTGTGGCTGCACTCACCACTGTGCTCCATTCCCGTGGACATGAAGCATCAAAGTGCCCCCAAATTTATCAACAATATCCAGACTTCGCCACCACATATCATCTCTTGGGTACCGGCGCCAATGTCACTGATTTTTAAATTCAGGACGAACTCTTATGCCACCTAGTCCATCTCTGAGTTCCTACAAGCAAACATGCAAAGATGATTTGGGAAGCCCACTACAGTCGGGTAGTAGTAAGTTTTGGCATAGAGAAAACTGTGGCCATTCTTCAGAAGCCTTTTGATTGGCCAAAACTTCATCAGGACGTCAGGAAGTATATAATATCCTGCACTTCTTGTGCCATTTCCAAGCCAACTATCAAGAAGAAAGGATTATACACCCCCCTTCCTATTCCTGAGAAGTCGCGGGAATCCATCTTAATGGATTACATGTCTGGTTTTCTATCCACCAATCTCAGAAATGACTGTGTGCTTGTGGTCGTTAATCGATTTTCGAAAATGGCCATCCTCACAGCCTGTAATAAGAATGTCACAGCGGTAGATACTACTAAGCTCTTCTTCGAACGAGTTTGGGTCCACTTTGGGATACTACATACCATCATCTCTAACTGAGACAACATGTTCCTCAACACCTTTTGGTCAAGTCTTTGGTCTCTATTGGACACCAAGGTCACAAAATCCACTACTTTCCACCCCCAAACCAATGTCCAAACCGAGGTCGTCAATTAGATGATTGTGCACATCTCGTGCATGTACAATTCTAATAATCCCCATACATGGGATGAGAGTCTCCCATATTTCCAAAATAGTTACAACATATCTCTCCATAGTTCCACCGGCCATGGCCCATTTCAGGTGGGTGTGGGATTCCAAACCTTGGGACCCATTGATGTTTCACTTCCTCTTCCCACCACACAGAAAGAATTTTCCCCTAATCAGTCTATGATCTACAAAGCTACCAGATTCATTGAGAGGATTCAACACATCCATCAATAGGTCCAGGAGATTTTGTAGAAATCCAATGCTAAGTACAAGCAGCGCCATGATCAACACAAGGTACCACACTAGTTTCATGTTGGCGACAAATTTTGGTTACATTTGCAGAAGGAGTGTCTCATTGAGCCCCATCGGAAGCTTTTCCCACTTCGTTATGGGCCTTACACTATCACCAAGGTTGTGGGTAGCAATTCTTTTGTGCTCAACACTCCACCCTTCCTTGGTTTGCATCCAGTATTCAATGTGGACCTCCTTCGGCCATATTTTCCACCGTTATTGGACAACTCTAAGATCGTCAAACAACTGACACCAACAGAGCTCAACCCTGACTGCATGGAACAAGAATCCACTAATCAGATCATCAAAACACAGGTCAAGGGAACTTTCCAATAGCGGCTCCAACTTTATCGGGTTGTCAAGGAAGGGAAACTCCTACACCAAGGAAAGTGGCTCACCTAGGGCCAAATCCAATAGAATTTTCCTCACCTGATGGGGGAACTCAATGCAATGGAGACCATTGCTTCCTAAGGGGGGGGGGCATTGATCCAGGTGGATATTGGTGGCCACACACCTATTCTAACTGGCTCCTTGTGTCCATTTTTGTTCAGCATGTCCTTTTGTACGACTTTATAATTGTGAGTTCTACACTTCTGGGGCTCTCTAAAGCCCCACAAATTGTCTAGGTGGATATAGGTGACCTCTCACCTAATCCAACTGGCTTATTTTGTATGTTTTCATGTGATCCCATCTTGTTGTACTTCCAGGGCTATTTTGGGGCCCTAAACGTTGTTTTTTTTTACTTGCCATAGTCATATTGTAGAGGAATTTAGTGTCTAATGGAGTAATGTGTATCTCTCTGAAATACCTTTCCAACGGGATATCAAACGCCTAAAACGAAGGTCGTATGCAAAAGTTACTGCTCTAGGAAGTTGAGGTACCAAATTACACCAACTTACCAATAGGGCCCACATAACTTTTGGTGTTTCAACTTCTAGGGTTAGGTTTTTGGATGTCTAGGGTTTTGGAATTCATGAGTAATATGAAAAGGGCCTTTGGATCCTCATTGTAATCCATTTTCTGCTCAGACGGATGCGCGTAGCAGCCACATCTCTTCTTAGAGATAGCTACCACCAGTTGAGCAAGTTTCAGTGCTGCAGTTTTATAGTTTCAGCCTATTTCATTATTTAATAGAAGATATTGTTCACTGGATATTTGTGTTTGGATATTTGTGTTATTCTTCCTATCTGTGTGTTTATTGTATTTAGTCTATTAATCAGTTCGTTTTACTCCTAAATCCAGATCAACAAGGTCTAGAATGAAACAAAATAGGCGTGAGGTTCGCAGTGTAGCCCATAAGCAAGGTGATAGCAATTCCTTCCCCAAAATTAGTTTCCTAGCAAACTTCCAAGGTGAAAACATTTACAACACACAGGTCCTTATAACTCATCAAATAGAGAGGACTACAATTCTAAGGTCTGGGTCGAGCTAGGGTAATATAGGAAACCTTCATTGCCCTTTTCTTTTATAGAGAAAGATAATACTTTAAAAAAATAATCATAGAATCTGAGCGAAAATAAACTTAGTTTTTATAAAAACCTTTGTCAATAGTACAATTGCCAATGTTTTTTCCAAACGTAACCAAACCAGGTAATCCAACAAGAGTATAATGTTGAACGATAATTCGGGTTCACATCAATTTTACACCAACAGGAAAGCAAATATGATCAAATTGCATTTTTCATAGCCATAATACAAACAATACACCATAGACTTTGTATCAACAACATAAATACCATGTTTTCTTCAGGCACAACACAATTCATACCCTAACCCAAACATCGAGTCTAACTATATTTTTGGTTTGAGTTGCTCAAATTATCGAAAGTAAAAACAAGGAAAACCCAAATCGAAATGTGATTTCGCACAAACAGAGTGTTTTAAAAGAAATGATGTAAATTTTGGAGAGCAAATAAAATTTTCATGCAAAATTCTAGAGCCAACAAAACGATTTTAACCCGAGCATAATTTAAATTTAATTAATGAAGAGATAAAAGTTTCATACCTGTAAGAGTAATACTAAGGAAACCACAAAACACAACTCATTTTCCTCAAGGGATGAAAATGGTGGAGTTTCTATTTATCAGAGCACCCACAACAAACACCAAAAACATAGTAAAGGTTGCGTCCTCAAGATAGGGTAAGAATGACATGCAATAAATTCACGTTGCTTCCCATCTCCCATTATTAAATGTCATCAACCACAACATAGTGAAGCATGCTAGATTCCATTAACCCTTTACACATATGTCAACTATTTTGGCAAATTTATTATACGAACTTCCAGTACCAAAAGTTAAGTCCAAAACCAACACAAGGATCCACAACATATATAATTTTCCAAAGCAATTTCATACCAGATGATGACCCATTGTCCAAATCTAACATAAGATTTCATGCAATTTGTGCTTAGTGTTAAATTCTAGATGTACCAAGGGAAATGATGTTTAACGACATAAACACTTATTTTCAAATCAAATTAGAAACCAATCATCCATAAATTGCAATTAGAGCTAGAGTTTTTCTTTTGTTCACAATTGTGAAATTATTCTTTTAATGAAATCATAGGTGAAACTTGGAGATCTTAAAAGGAGGAGTCATTTCCTTTTATTATTGTTATAAAGGGGTCCCACCTATTTAGTATGAATAATATGTACGTATAAATGCATTACAACTGATTTGCCAGTAGGGATCTCATGTTGCACCTTTTTAGGTGTCAACACCTTGCAAATGCCTTATATTCCAAAGTTTATTGATCATAATACTATCCTTAGATATAATGTATTCAATTGTCATAAAGAACAACTTGAGGCACCTTGAATCAACAATGAAATGATGTATGGGTCTTGTATTTGGACCTACTTTGGTCATTTCAAATTTGTGGACATAACTGTTTTGTTGATTTGTAGAGATAAACATATTTTCATTTTATTTCAATGGTTTTAGTAGACTATGGTAATGATGCAAGAATTAGGTGCATTGGTGCTATAGCTTGGTCATGCAATTATAGAATTGTGTATGGGACAATGTCATTTATGGTCTTTGTGACCTCTGATTGAAAGGTGTTATATGGCTCCATTTTTCACTTTTTCAACCCAACGTGAATTTTGACCAATTATTATGTACTTGTCAATTTTTATGCAGGTTGAAACTATAGCGAATGTTGGGATTGTTGTATACATTTCTCCATCTAGATTATAGGCCTAATCCCATAATGTTTAGCATTGAGAATATGGTTAGATCATGGTGTTGATTCGAAAGGGAGTAGAGATTCCAAGAGTCATATTGTTGAAGAGGTTGATGAAATATCCACCCCTAATCCATCCAAAACAATCTTGGCATGGCATGTGCTAATATGTTAGGAGAATAAAGTCAACATTGCCTCTGTAATAATTAACAATCATAAATGTTATTTTTTTTATGTCATAGAGGTGGATATATTTTTTTATCGGTCTATAAATGCTACTTTTCATATCCATTTATCATACATACCCAAAAATAAGAATAATCAGGATATGTTGAAGCTCATAGCGCTTTATTTTTTCATGGTGATATGATTGTGATTGTTATTGTGACATGGAAATCTACAAGAAAATTGTAACACCCTGTTTCCCCCAATCTGTAAAAAATAATTATGCTGGCCAAGAACTGTGGAAAACTCAAAGATGTGAATGTGTGATTTTGAATGGACCTTAGTATACAAGGTCGACGAATGTAAATTGACATTATGAATATATATATATATATATATATATATATATATGTTGCAGGACTGATGGGAGGGGGGATGTGCTTAAAAAGAGACCACGATGGCTAAATAAAGGTGGTGGAAGGCACCTGGAATGGTGGCAGTAACTTCCACCGAAAACCAATACTGTATTTGGTCTTCACTAGCCCGGAGAACCAAGAGCAGCTTGTTGGCCCCGAAATGAATTACTCGCCAGGTTGGTAGGTGAAGAGGCTCATCATGAGTTAATGAGGGATGGGGGTGAACCGCCCATCCGTGGAGGCCTCAGGCCTGACCACCGCGGGGAAATTCATGCCACACACAACCTTGCCTTAAAAGAAAAAGGCAGGTAAAAGGTGTGGAAAGGAGGCACACAAGGGGGAGATCATGGGAAAAGATCGAAAGAACTCTGGAAAAAAATACAGAGTGAGTGATAGCAAAGAAGAAGGAGAGTAACCTTCATTCTCAATCGCTGAAGAATAGAGACAGAGAGTCTCAAGCATCATGGTCTAGCTCAAGGGTGGCTAATGGTAAATCCATTCAGAGTCGCTGAGCCTATGGTTGGGTGGAAATGAGCACCCCTCCCAGTAGTTGCATAACCTGGTGTTTTTCTGATAAGTGTTATATCTTGTATCTTGAATTTAAATGTCTTGGAATGTATGCTTATGGTTTGAACACTTATAAATGGTTTCTGTGTAGAAATGTCTGC
>ML781907.1:919352-938368 GCA_009831015.1 Picea engelmannii | reverse complement strand
TATATATATATATATATATATATATATATATATATATATATATATATATATATATAGGTATCTTTGTTTGAATGAATCCAATTTTTAAGTCTGTTCTCGAGAGGTTGTTTCCCTTAATTGTCTCTCATGCTTCCCTAGATAGATTTCCTCACAGGGACACCCTTTCAGGAAAGTTCCCTCACTCTATAGAACTGGGGTAAGTGCCTAGAAAGGACTGTCATCGCAGTAAAAACCTCTAGCTTTCTCATTACCAATCACAGAAGCTAATAGCTCAAAGATTTTAAGAGGACCTTCCAATCGAGTCTTCAAACCTGGTGAAATTCACCCAAGGGCTTGAAGAAGGAATTAATGGCGTAGTTTTTAAAAATCCTGTATGGGAGAGAATGGTATTCATAGACTTCGATATTTCAGAGTTTCGGCACCCAGGTACCTAGGTGCAATTCCTCTTGTACTCATGATTCCCGAAACCCCGACCTGTGAAATCTCAAAATGATAGTATGTGGATGAATTAGGGACTTTTCGGTGGTTCGGTACCCAAGATACCCTTCCTCTTGCTAGATGCATCAATGAGATGCTTTCGGAGGATCTAAGGTCTATTATGACCATTAAATTGGATGAAGGAATGCAAACATTAATGCTTCGACACCTTTTTAACCCTCGTAAGTAGCGAAGAAATCGGGACCATAGATTCCAAGACCCATAGGAGTACCTGGACCGTCCAGCTATAGAGTACACATGGCGGCTAGTAATAATTTCATCTTTTCGGACCTGGGAGATCAGAGGGTAAGAACCCTTGTCCTCACGACTTGCGAAATCCCGAAATGATAATAGTATGGAGAAGTTATAAGACCTCAGAGTTTCGGTACCTAGGATATCTAGAAGTGAGTTCCTTGTACTCGCAAGTCCTGAATCTCTGACCCGCGAAATTCCGATGGGTGAAATCCTGAAATAGATGCGTAGGTTTAAGAGTTTGTATTTCATAGTTTTGGCTCCTGGAAGATCTAGGTGCGAGATCCCCTGTCTACGGAAGTCACTAAACTTCGATTCGTGAAACCCCGAATTGGACCGGCATGGGTAAGTATTGATGTTTGGTATTTCGGGAATCAGGATATTCAAGGATAAGTTCCCTTGTACCCACTACTTGCGAAATCCCGAACGGCGAAACCCCAAATTTGGTCAAGTGCATGATGAGCGGGTGTATCGTATTTTTGGCATTTGGGTAGTCGAGGAGCGTGAAGCTTCGGCCTCTTGTATCATGAAGTTCCGATATGCAAAACCTAACTTGCAGAATCCCGAATTTGGCATAGTGTGACTTGATTTGGCATTTTGGATTTTTGGAACCCGGAAGACCCAATGGTAAGGTTCCCTTGTACTCGCAAGTCCCAAAATCCCGACTTACGAAGTCCTGAANATATATATATATATATATATATATAAGTATGTAGTTTTCGGAGTTTTTTCTCTCGGGAAACCTAAGTGTGAAACCTCCTATTGTTGCATATACCAAAATCCTAGTATGCGAAATCTTGAAGGGTAGAGTACCATGGCTTAATATGAGTTGTTGTTAATCTCGTTAAGCGGTTAGATCCATTTTAGGTTTCGGCCCTTCGAAAGACAAGAGAGAAAAGGGAAATACATGCATCGTGATTTCCCGAATCGCGAAAGCTAACGAGAACCTCTCCGATAAGTCTTGTGGTCATAGCCGTCGATCATATGAGGGAATTTAAAAGGGAAAGGAGGGTCTGCAATAGGCTCTATAGAAATTAAAAAGAAAAGAAAGCCGAAATTTTTTTAGCCCCATGGTGGGTGTGTTACAAATTGGTATCAAAGCATGGTTACAACACTTGGCCTACTTGGGCTCATGAACGGATTGCACAGAGACTCCATTCGGAGTACTGTTAAAAAGGATTAACTCCTTATCTTGACCCCCTCAATTAAAAAAGTCGAAGTTAAGAATGAAAACTCCTATTGTGTGTGTGCATGAGAAAAATATGAATTATGTACTGGTTATGAATGTATATAAATATTGACTAACAACCAACGTTCATCTTTTACACCCAAGCGGACGATCAACCACAGGAAATTATAGATGCATAGAATGGTGACTTACCAAGAGGTGGGGAAAGGCTCCCACAATTGAGATGAAGAGTCTGATGAAAGGAGGGAGGTAGGGACCCCTCCAGATCTAGCCAAGTCTGTGAGGAGTCTCATGGTCGAATTACAAAGCTACAAGGCTGACAATGAGAGGATGATGAAAGAACAAGAAAAGAAAACAGAAATTAATGCAGTTTTACTGCAGAGCTTATCCAACCTACAAAGACAAATGTAGCATGAACCTGAGGTACAAAAACATGGTCATATCAGTGGCCACACTGAGAGAAGTACCTCAAAAAAGGTCCATCACAGAGGTGAAGGACAAGCGGCGGACGATTACTCTGGGAAGGAAGCTAGCAGTTCGGAGGGATCTTCTAGCAGCAAAAATAGTTCTTATTCCCGAAGAAGATAGAAGAAGAGGAAGCTTCCCAAGGGTCATAAATTTGAAGAATTCAGGAAGGCCAAACCACCCTCCTTTGACGGCGAAATAAAGAAGGGAGAGGAAGTAGAGGCCTGGCTTCTTGGACTAAAGAAGTATTTTAGAGTCCATGACTTCTCAGAAAATTTGAAGGCCTGAGTGGCCACTTTCAACTTGAATGGAAAGGATTCCATTTGGTGGGAAGACCTTAAGAATGTGAAAGGGGTTCACGAAGAGGACCTGTCTTGGGAACGGTTTGATAAATACTTCCGGAAGAAGTATCTGTCGGAAAAATATTTCGACGAAAAGACTAAAGAATTCTATGAACTCAAACTGGGGCAACTCACTATAGAGGAATATGTTAGTAGATTCCTCGAGTTGCTAAGGTATGTACCTTGTATAAAGGCAGAAAAGGCAAAGGTGCAACGTTTCATCAGTGGACTACCTAAGGACTATCGAGACAGAATTGAATTTGATGAGCCAAAGAGCCTAGAAGGCACTATCTGAAAGGAAAGATATTGTCATGAATAGTTTGGACATTCGATAGAACCTCGCGAAGGCTGGAAACCGAAGAATAGTTTGGGATTTCAGAGAAAGGGGATTAAATTCCCAAGATTTAATAACTATAAGAAGAATTCAAGGATGAGCTTCCCAGCCCAGAGTGTACACCAGTAGAACTTTCCCTCCTTGAGCGGAAATAAAACTTCTCGATCTGTACCAATGAAGGCTAATAACCCAAAAAGAGAACCTTTGAAATGTTGGGGCTGCAGAGAAGAACATCTACTGAGAGACTATCCACATCAACAACAGAATAGTCGAAGAATTTACAGCATCGAGGAAGCTACCACCGTCAATGATGTGGCCAGGATTGTGCTGCAAATTTATGCAGCCTTGGATAGTAACCAAGATGACCACCAAGATTCAGTGGTGGAAATAGATGGTATGATTTCCAACCATCTAGTGTATATTTTGATTGACCCTGGCTCAAATTTGAGTTATATAGCCCCTAAGGTTGTTGATAAGTGTAAACTATAGCCAAAAAAACCTACCAAGCCATGGTTGGTACAGTTATCCACTAGGACCAAAAGAAGGGTAGCATAGGTCATCCCAACCTTCCAATTCATGTTGGGTGAATTCCCCACCCACGAAACCCTTAACATATTACCCCTGGGATCGTATGATCTGTTGATTGGTATGGACTAGCTAGCCGCCCATAAAGCCAGATTGGACTGTTACCATAAAACCTTAGAATGTGTAAGTAAAGAAGGAAAGAGGATAACCCTTCAAGGGATCTAAAAACCTATCTCGGTGAGACAAATATCATCTTTACAAATGAGAAGGTATTGCCGAAAATGATGTCCCCTATATGCAATACAAGTGTTGAAAACAATTGAAGGCGACAAACCAAGCCTCGAAGACCACTCTACCCTGAGAAAATACAGAGATGTATTTTCGGAAGAGGTACCAGGTCTACCTCCGAGAAGGGACATTGACTTCTCAATAGAACTTGCACCGGGAGCAGTGCCGATGTCTAGGACACCCTACCAGATGAGCACACCTGAACTAGTTGAACTCAAATTGCAATTGAGAGAAATGATGGATAAGGGCTATATCTGGCCCAGCGTGTCTCCATGGGGAGCACCAGTCCTATTTGTGAAAAACAAGGATGGTACCCTTAGACTGTGTATAGATTATAGACAACTCAATAAGGTAACTATAAAGAACAAGTACCCCTTGCCCAGGATCGATGACTTGTTCAATCAATTCGGGGTGCATCTATTTCTCAAAGATTGATTTGAGGTTGAGATACCATCAAGTCTGAATTAAGGGTGAAGACATCCATAAAACTGCCTTCCAAACGAGGTATGGTCACTATGAGTTTGTGGTAGTTCCATTTGGGTTAACCAATGCCCCTGCCACTTTCATGTGCTTGATGAACAATGTACTCAGCAAATTCCTAGACAAATTTGTGCTGGTTTTTATTGACGATATATTAATTTACTCCAAGAATAGAGAAGAGCATCTTAGGCTTGTGCTACAAGTGCTAAGAGAACATCAACTCTATGCCAAATTCAAAAAATGTGAATTCTTCTAGAAGAAAATACATTACTTAGGCCATGTTCTATCGGAAGAAGGAGTAGCAGTAGACCCTGACAAAATCAGGTCTATCATGGAATGGCCTACCCCAAAGGATGTTTTGGATATCAGATCTTTTATGGGATTAGCAGGATGCTATAGGAGATTTATAAAAGGATTCCCCAAGAATGGTTGTACAATCACTACCCTCCAGAGGAAGGGAACAAAATTCACATGGACACAAAAATGTGAAGAAAGATTTCAAACCCTGAAACATCTACTGACCCACACACCCATGTTGAAGATCGCCAATCTCGAAGCTGACTTCCTTGTGTGCATAGATGCCTGTAAGGAAGGGTTCAGAGGAGTCCTTATGCAAGGAGGAAGTGTGGTCTGCTATGAATCCCGAAAATTGAATGAGCACGAAGTCAACTATGTGACCCATGATCTAGCGATGGCTGCCATAGTGCATGCCTTGAAAATGTGGAGGCATTACCTCTTGGGAAGAAAATTTGTGCTTATGACAGATCACTGTGGATTTCGATATTTGTTTGACCAACCAAAGCTCAATTCCAGACAAGCTAGGTGGATGGCCCTCCTTAGCGAGTTTGATTTTGAAATCAAACACATTAAAGGAAAATAAAATAGGGTGGCTGATGCCCTTAGCAGAAGCATGAAAACAATTCACCTGGCCACGGTGAGCACCTGCGAGATAGATGTTAAAGAAAGAGTCAGAAATGCACAAGAGACAGACACATTCTTCCAGACCGTGACCTTTTACCTCCAGCAAGAACCCACAGGGATAAAGTATGGAGGCTGCTAGATGATGGAAGGAGGTCTGCTCACTTACCGAAGCAGATTGTATATCCCAGATTGTGACGACTTGAAGAGGTTCATACTGGATGAACTACATAAAAGACCCTATTCTAGTCATCCAGGATACCAAAAAATGATCATGGCCACTAGGAAACAATTCTATTGGCCTGGATTGAAGAAAGACATAGCTGAGTACCTAGCCAAATGCATAGAATGCCAATAGGTAAAAGCAGAACACAGACACCCAGCAGGATTATTACAACCTCTACCAATCCCAAAATGGAAATGGGAAACCATCTCCATGGATTTCATCACCGGATTACCAACCTCGACCAAACAGAATGATGCCATCATGGTAGTGGTGGATAAATTGTGCAATTTCGCTCACTTTATCCATGTCAAGTCAACTTGTAAGGAAATAGACATCACCAACGTATTCCTGAAGGAGATATTTAAACTGCATGGTATGCCAAAAGAGATCGTGTTTGACAGAGACACAAAATTCACTTCCAACTTTTGGAAATCACTAATGGCAGGTTTAGAGACCAAGTTGTTGTTTAGCACCACCTATCACCCTCAAACCGATGGACTGACGGAAAGAGTGAACCAAATTTTAGAAGACATGCTAAGAATGCATGTAATGCATCAACCCAAGAAGTGGGAAGACTACTTGCCACTGGTGGAATTCGGCTACAACAACGGCTACCAAGAATCCTTAAGGATGAGTCCCTTCTAAGTCCTCTATGGTAGGCTGTGCAACACTCTTGTCAGCTAGAGTAATCCCATAAACATAATTTCTTTCGGACCCAACATGCTGAAAGAAATGGAACAACAAGTGACTCAAATAAAACAAAACCTGAAGGTCGCTCAGGACCGACAGAAAAGCTACGCCGACCAAAAGAGAACCCCAAAAGAGTTCAAGACGGAAGACCATGTATATCTCAGAGTTAGACCCAGAAAGAGTTCTCTGAAAATGGGGGCTTGTGCCAAGTTGGCACCTTTGAGGTTCTAGATAGAGTGGGACCTGTAGCCTACAGGCTAGCACTTCCTCCCATGGTAAAATCACATAATGTTTTCCATGTTTTATTATTGAAGAAATATGTACATGATTCTAATCATATAATTGACTAGTCTATGATCCAGGTGGAACTGGAGGGATAATTTATACTAGAACCTCAATGCATACTGGACATAAAGGAAACCCCACTCTGGAACCGAACCATTGCACAGGTCAAGGTGTAGTGGAGACATTTTGGCCCAAATGAGGCTACATGGGAAATGGAGGATGCCATGAAACAAGCATATCCAATTTTGTTTACCTCTGTACATACATGTCATGATGATAGATAGAACATTGAGGATGATGTTACTTTAAGGGGGAGGGAATTGTAAAACCCTATTTCCCCTAGTCTATAAAAATTAATTATGCTAGCCAAGAACTGTGGCAAACTCAATTATNTATATATATGTTGCAGAACTGTTGGGAGGGGGGATGTGCTGAAAAAGATACCACGATGGATAAATAAAGGTTGTGTAAGGAAACTGGAATGGTGGCGCTAACTTCCACCGAAAACCAATAACGTATTTGGTCTTCACTGGCCTGGAGAGCCAAGAGTGACTCGTTGGCCCCGAAATGAATTACTCTCTAGGTTGGTAGGTGAATAAGCTCCTCATGAGTTAATGAGGGATGGGGGTGAACCGCCCATCCGTGGAGGCCTCAGACCTGACCACCGTGGGGAAATTCGTGCCACATGCAACCTCGCTGGAAAAGAAAAAGGCAGGTAAAAGGTGTGGAAAGGAGGCACGCGAGGGGGAGATCGTGGGAAAAGATTGGAATAACTCTGGAACAAAATATAGAGTGAGTGATAGCAGAGAAGAAGGAGAGTAACCTTTGTTCTCGATTGCTGAAGAACAGAGATAGAGAGTCTCAAGCATCATGGTCTAGCTCGGGGGTGGCTAGTGGTAAATTCATTCGGAGTCACTGAGCCTACGGTTGGGTGGAAACAAGCACCCCTCCCAGCAGTTGCATCACCTGTTGTTTTTCTGATAAGTGTTATATATTGTATCTTGAATTTAAATGTCTTGGAATGTATGCTCATGGTTTGAACACTTATAAATGGTTTCTGTGTAGAAATGTTTGCATGGTGTTTTGATCGGAATGGTGGTTGCATGCTTATGTTGGAATGACCACATTCANTATATATATATATATATATATATATATATATATATATAGGTATATGCGTTTGAACGAATCTAGTTTTTAATTCTGTTCTTGGGAGGTTGTTTCCCTTAGTTGTCTCTCGTGCTGCCCTCGATAGATTTACTCACAGAGACACCCTTTCGGGAAAGTTCCCCTTCTCTATAGAACTGGGGTAAGTGATTAGAAAGGACTACCGTCGCAGTAAAAACCTCAATCTTTCTCATTACCAGTCACAGAAGCTAATAGCTCAAAGATTTTAAGAGGACCTTCCAGTTGGGTCTTCAAACCTGGTGAAATTCACCCAAGGGCTTGAAGAAGGAATTAATGGCATAGTTTTTTAAAATCTTATATGGGAGAGAATGGTATTCTTAGACTTCAATATTTCGGAGTTTCGGCACCCGGGGTACCTAGGTGCGAGTCCTCTTGTACTCGTGAGTCCCGAAACCCCGATCCGTGAAATCCTGAAATGACAATATGTGGATGAATTAGGGACCTTTTAGTGGTTTGGTACCCAGGATACCCTTTCTCTTTCTAGTTGCACAAATGAGATCCTTTCGGAAGATCTAAGGTCTATTACGACCGTTAAATTGGATGAAGGAACGCAGGTGTTAATGCTTTGACCCCTTTTTAACCCTCGTAAGTAGCAAATAAATCGGGACCGTCGATTCCAATACCCATAGGAGTACCTGGACCGTCCAGCTATAGAGTACACATGGCGTCTAGTAAGCGTTTCGACTTTTCAGCACCCGAGAGATCAGAGGGTAAGAACCCTTGTCCTCACGACTTGCAAAATCCCAAAATGATAATAGTATGGAGAAGTTGTAAGACCTCGGAGTTTTGGTACCCGGTATATCTAGAGGCGAGTTCCTTGTACTCACAAGTCCCGAATCCCTGACCCGCAAAATTCCAATGGGTGAAATCCCAAAATAGATGTGCAAGTTTAAGAGTTTGTATTTTGGATTTTTGGCTCTTGGAAGATCTAGGTGTGAGATCCCCTGTCTACGCACGTCGCGAAACTTCGATTCGCGAAACCCCAAATTGGACTGGCATGGGTAAGTATTGATGTTTGGTATTTCGGGAACCGGAATAATCAAGGATAAGTTCCCTTGTACCCACAAGTTGTGAAATCCCGAACGACGAAACCCCGAATTTGGTCAAGTGCATGATGAGTGGGTGTATCGGCTTTTTAGCATTCGAGTAGTTGAGGAGCGTGAAGCTTCGGCCTCTTGTATTGAGAAATTTCGATATGCGAAACCCGACTTGCGGAATCCTGAATTTGGCATAGTGTGACTTGATTCGGCATTTTGGCTTTTTAGAACCCGGAAGACCCAATGGTATGTTTCCCTTGTACTCGTAAATCCCGAAATCCTAACTTACGAAGTCCCGAAAACCCAGGTTGAGAACTCCCGAAATAGATGGAGTGATATATATATATATATATATAAGTATGTAGGTTTCAGAGTTTTGTCTCCTGAGAAACCTAAGTGTGAAACCTCTTGTCGTTGCATATCCCGAAATCTCGGTATGTGAAATCCTGAAGGGCAAAGTACCATGGCTTAATCCGAGTTGTTGTTAATCTCGTTAAGCGGTTAGATCCATTTCGAGTTTTGGCCCTTCGAAAGACAAGAGAGAAAAGGGAAATACATGCATCGCTATTTCCTGAATCACGAAAGCCAACGAGCTCCTCTCTGATAAGGCCTGTGGTCATAGCCGTTGATCATATGAGGGACTTTAATAGGGAAAGGAGGGTCTGCGATAGGCTCTGTAGAAATTAAAAAGGAAAGAAAGCTGGAAATTTTCTAGCCCCGTGGTGGGTGTGTTACACAAATAATATGATTTTATGGATTCCTTAAAATTATAATGTTGTTGGGTGTTTGTCTCATCATAAATATTACATCCATCCTAGGAAAGAAAACATAATTTCAGTAATTGTGGGGTGTTTGTCTTGTTGGATTACTAAGAGGGGGGGTGAATCAGTAATAGCGTAATTTTAATCCTTTTTCTCCAAATAATCCAAGTGTTATATCAATGTATAATTATTATCCAATAATGAGCAATAATAAATGAACAATCACACACATACACAATACACTAGTGTTTTACGTGGAAACCCAAATCGGGAGAAAACCACAGAATGCTTTTTCTTATATGTCTTGAAGAATTACATTCATTGGAAGCACCAAATTCCTTTGTTTTCCAGCTGCAAATTGAAGGAGGCTCCAACCCCCTATTTTCTCGGGCTACAAACTGAGGGAAGCTCCAACTCCCCAATTCTTTGGCTACAACCAGAATGAGGCTACAACCCCCTATGTTCTTTGGCTAGAACTAAAAAGTGGCTACAACCACCTGTCCTTGCCCCATCCAACCGCCTTGAAGTAGAAGTAGAATGATGGAACCATTGTCACACTATCACTGTGAGATATACCATTGTAAGATGTACCAATAAACTTGAACCATGCATCAACCATGCATCAACCTGTACTTCAAGCTGTAATCAACCGGTACCATAAACAAGTGCATCAACCATGCACCAACCTGTACCATAAACAGGTGCATCAAACATGCACCAAGTATGTACCAATTATGTGTCAAGTACTCATCAACTATGACTCATCAATATGTACCAACATCATCAACTATACACCTCACGTATGTGCCAACTCATCAACTACTTATCTCAACCATGTACCCAACTTGTACCTCAACCAAAATACCTCATCAATTTCATCATCCAAATATGATTTGTAACTCTGTAATAGACCTGGTGTATATGATCACATACAGGCAAACATTCCTTAACTTTAAACAACAAGAGACTAGCATTTTCATCAAACTTTTCTTTAGTCTCACATGACTAGTTTTGGATTAGTCAACAACCCTAACTTGAAATAATCATAACTTTGTACCTGTAATGAATAAAGATATTAAACTGATAAATAATTTTCTTTAGTGTGTTTTATGCAATTCCTCCATGTTTCACTTCTTGGAACCTCTCAGAAAAGGAGTTATAGAAAAAATGGTATACCTTACTTAATTATGGCTTATTCTAGAGAGCGACCTTGTAGAGCATGCCCCGTATGAAATGTTTGTTGAATTGATCTAAAACTCTTAAAAACCATAATAGAGACTACACTCTGACCAAAAAAATTTGTATCACTAAATTTGGATATGTTTTTGACTAGTTTCAGGACTAGCCACAAGATGAATTTTTTACCACAGATACTTGGATATGTTTCCTCAATGGAATAGCAATTTCACAGTATGAATCATTCTAGAAACAAATTTATTGTGAAAATGGTGATATGGCCTGTAAATAACATGCCTTAGAAAGCATCATCAAAAGAATTTATCCTTCCTTGAATTCCGGCCTTCTTTTCTTCACCTTCCCTCAGAAATTTGGCTTAGATATCCTTTGGTTACCTCAGACACCTATAGGTATTCAATATTCTCAAGTGTGTTTAAAATTAGAGAGTTTTTCCTCTTATTTATACTCTCCAAGTAGCTTCCTTAAAAACATCTTCTAGGTCACTTTGCCCACTTTCCTTATTTTAAGGTTAACCCACTTCTAATTTCTCCATTAAATTTATTATTGAAATAATTTATTTTTTATTCACTTTGAATTATAGTACACTCATCACTTCACTTTATTATTTACCTTTTAAAATCTCTTAAACCACTTTGACTACTTTGACCTTTTGGGGCTTCTAGATGACATATGAGGGTCCTCCAACTTCGTAAGGCCATAAATCTCAAAATGTGAGGAGTTATATGATGTTCCACATACCAACATTAATGGAATGACATGTACTATCCATATATAATAGTATTACCTGCAAATATGTCAAAACTCATACTATTATCCATCAAGCAAACTTGGGTCCATTACCCAAACATGGGTTCTCCAACTTCTCATGGCCATAACTCTCTAACCATGAGGAATTATATGTCATTCCCCATACGACCAAAAATGGAATGAAAAGAACTATCCATCTAGGATATTTTCACTGACAAATTCACTGACCTTCATCTCATTATTCCACAAATATGCATGGGTTCTCTAACCATGCTTTTAGGATAACTCAATCCACAAAGTGTCTTCTCGTGAGGGCTTTCACCATAAGGGGACCACTTTGGAGTTCATCCATCTATACTTCTTATAAACCATGAAAAGACAATAATGAGTCATATTTACATAAAACAAACTTGGTTCCATTAACCAAACCTTTGTGCTATCGGGCTTTATTCAAGGGTTGACATCAATGACAACTAACCTTAATCAACAATCTCCCCCTTTGGCATTGATGGCTACACTCTGATGAAAAACTGAAATCATATCACTCATGCTTCCCATGGAACCATGCCTCTGTCTCATGCTCACCCTAGAACCATGAGTCTGTCCTCTACATCTGATAAATCTCTCCTCCTTTGTCATCAATGGCAAAGGTATCTTTCCATCCGGGGTTGCTCCCCCTGACTAAATTGTCCTCTTATGGTGCTTCCTTGTGTACATCTAAGACATATAAGATAATCATTCAAAAATCATTCATTTTGGAGTAGAAATAAATCCAAGTCTCTGGCGAAGGTATTCAAAGGCTTCCTGTGGAAGTGGTTTTGTAAAGATGTCTGCCACTTGTTCTTTTGTGACCACATACTCAACTCTGATGTTCTTTTATTCAACCTGCTCCCGTAGAAAGTGATACTTGATTGGAATGTGCTTCATCTTGGAGTGCATCACCAGGTTCTTTTAGACACTAATGGTGCTTGTATTATCACAATAGATTGGAATGGGCTCATCATACTCAACCTATATATCTGTCAGAGTTTGTTTCATCCAAAGAACCTATGTACAACATGATGTTGTTGTAATATACTCTGCCTCGGCTGTAGATAAGGATACTGATGATTTTTTCATGCTTAGCCATGATACTAAACACTCACCCGAGTAGAATGTTTCTCCATTGGTGTTTCATCAATCATCAAGACAACCTGCCCAATCTGCATTTGTGTAGGCAACAAGTGATATATCCTTTCCTTTTGGATACCATAATCCAAACTCTTATGTTCCTTAGAGATATCTGAAAATCTTCTTTACTACTAATACATGTGATTCCTTTGGTGTTTCTTGAAATCATGTCACTTTTCCGACTTCCTGCATTACATCTGGTCTGGATGTTTTCACATATAGTAGGTTGCCAATCATTGACATGTATTGCCTCTGATCTGTAGACTTTGAATCATCATCTTTTCTCAACTTGCAACTGGTTTGCATGGGAGTGATAACTGGTTTGCAATATTCCATTCCAAACCTTTTTAGCATTTCTTTGATATACTTGGTTTGAGAAATAAAAATTCCTTGGTTTCTTTGACATGTTTGAAGTCCCAGAAAGAAGGATAGTTCTCCAAGTAATGACATTTCAAATTCATTATGCACATCCTTTGCAAATTTATGGATTAACCTGTCATCATCACTACCAAAAATAATATCATCAACATAAACTTCAATTAATAAAATATTACCTTGACTTACCTTGATGTAGAGGTTCTTGTCTGCACTTCCCTTTCTGAACCCTTCTTGTTGTAGATATTTATCCAGTCTAGAGTACCATGCTCTAGGAGCCTGTCTTAGACCATACAAGACCTTCTTTAATTTCCACACATAATATGCATTCTCTGACAACTGAAATCCTTATGGTTGTTCAATGTAGACTTATTCTTCAAGTTCCCCATTCAGAAATGTTCATTTTACATCAATCTGATACATTTTAATATTTTTGGAGCATGCATAAGATAAAAGGAAATAGATTGCTTCCATTCTGGCAACTGGGTCAAATGTCTCTTCAAATTCGATTCCTTCAACTTGTGCACATCCTTTACATACCAATCTATCTTTGTTCCTTGTAACTTGTCCATCTTCATTCAATTTATTCCTGAAGACCCACTTTGTGCCAATCACATTCTTATTCTTTGGTCTTGGAACCATTTCCCAAGTGTCATATTTCTCTATTTGATTCAATTCTTCATCCATGGCCTTATTCCAAAATTTATCCTTGTTGGCTTCTTCGAAATAGGTTGGTTCAATTGTAGATAAGAGTGTTAGGTGTGTTTGTTTTGGTGAACGTATTTTTCTTCTAGTCTCAACTCCTGCATCTTTGTTTCTGATAATCTGATCTGAAGGATGATTCTTTTGTACTCATCTGCTAGGTGTCTTTGGAGACACTTGTTGAACTTGATCTTCTGTTTCTATCGGATTCTCTTCATCTTCCTCTTCTACTTATTTTTCATCTTTTGCTTCTTCTTCTAAGGGTTGTTTCATTGATCTATTTTCTTCTTCCTTTGATTTTGTTCTTCTTGTTTCATCAATTGTTACATTGATACTTTCCACAACTTTGTTCAATCTTAGATTGTAACACTTGTATGATTTCCTTGTAATTGAGTAACCAACAAGTACTCCTTTGTCCACACGAGAGTCAAACTTTCCCATTCCACCATCTTCTCTTTTGATATAACATTTGCTTCCAAAGACTCTAAAGTGATTTACATTTGTTGGTCTTCCTTTCCATAGTTCGTAAGGAGTTTTGTCAGTGTTGTTTCTGAGCATTACTCTGTTTTGAATGTGAACTGTTGTATGCATTTCCCGTGTCCAAAAAATATCTGTCAATTTTGAATCCATTAGCATTGTTCGAGTCATTTCTTGTACTATCATGTTCTTTCTTTCAACAACTCCATTCTGTTGAGGTGTCCTAGCAACGAAGAATTGCCTTTTTATTCCATGATTGATGCAGTAGTCCATAAATTCCTTTTAGGTGAACTCTCCTCCATTATCATATCTCAAGCATTTGATTTTTGAATCCATCTCATTTTCAACCATTTCCTTGTAGATGTTGAATTTTTCAAAAGCTTCTGACTTATTCTTGAGAAAGCAAACTGCATTCATTCTTGTATAATCATCAACTCATAACATAAATTATTTCTCACCTTTTATGCCCTTTGTTCTAGTTGGTCCAACTAGATCAGTATGCACAATTTCCAGTGGTCTTGTCGTTTAATATTCCTTTGATTTGAACTTGGTCTTTGTTTGGTTTCCTTGTTGACAATGCTTGCATAAAGTGTTGGTTGGTTTTGTGATCTGGGGCATTTCTCTGACTGCTTCTCTTTTGCTAAATTTGACAAGGTCATCAAAATGTATGTGACCCATTATTTTTTTCCATAGCCAACTTTCATCTTCCTTTCCTAGACAACACTTTTCATTTCCAATTTCACTTAACACATATATTTTTCTTGAAGTTCTTGCAGCTGTAGCGACCAATTTTCCTAAACCTTCTTTTCTTATCTCACACTTTGTGAATCGAAAGTAACTTTATGACCTTGGTCACACATTTGACTCACACTTAGAAGATTATGTTTCATATCTTTTACTAGTAGAACATTTTATGCCTTTTCATTCTTGTTCCCAATTTAGACTGTGCCTTTTCCAATGATTTTGGCTGAATCATCATTTCCAAAGGAGACTGGTCCATCTCTTTCCTTTCGTAATGTAAGAAACTTGTCTCTATCACCTGTCATGTGTTTTGAACATCCACTGTCAACATACCAACCACGTTTCTTCTTCTTAGCTTGTAGGGTGAGTGTGCATTGTTCATTGCTATACTGATCCTTCTTTCTTATCCATGTTCTTTTCTGAGGTTCATGTCTGTGATTGTTGTTATTCTATTGCAGTTCTTTAGGAGGGACTATCATTCTGCAATCTTTGGCCATAAGTCCAAAATTGTTACATTTGTAACATTCCACTTCAGTGCTCAAAGATTCAAACCTATTGTAACTTCTTCTCTGTGTTTCACTAAGCCTTCTTAGATAACCCCTTTATGTATTACTTTCAAAGTAGTTATTGTTCATGTTGTTAGCTCTACAATTCACATCTTTATGTCCAAAATTATTACGTGCATAACATAAATCGAAAAATATAGTTTGATACCTGGGAGTTGAGGATCTTCTGAAATGAGGTGCTCTTGTGAATCCTTCTTCTTCTTGAGGCCTATTTGTCGTTTGTTGATTCTGAAATATGAATCTTCTCAGTGGAGGAGTGTCCCTATAATATTCCTTGTATATCTTTGTATCCCCTTTGATTGTTTCTACATAGCTTTTTGGATATGTTTCTTGCTCTGTTGTTTTGGAGCTTGATCCTTTTTCTGTCTGATTGTATCCAAGTCCAATCTTGTCAAAATGAGATTTTTTACTGTTGATAATGTCATCCAAAACTTTTGAGCTATTCTGCATATTTTTCTTTTGAATATCCTTTCTTAATGTGAATATCTTCTTCTAAGTTTCGAATGATCCTGTCCTTTTCTTCTAGTTTTTCTTTGAATGTTTCTTCAATTCTTTTATCTTCTTCTATTTGAACCTTCAATTTTGTGATCATTTGTTCTATTTCTTGAGTGTCTTATTTCTTGTCTAGTTCTGCTTGTAGTTTCTTGTTCTTCTTCTTTTCTCTTCTGATAAATTCTATGGCACACATTAATTCTTCTTCTGATAACTTCAATTTCTTCTTCGAATTCTTCACATTCTTCTTTGGCTTCTTCATATTCTTCTTTGGAGTCTTCTTTGTCAGAGTCTTTTACTTCCATGAATAGAACTCTTCCTATCTCATTGTCACTGACTTCATCTTCATCTGATGATGATATGTCTTCTTTGGTGCACAAGTTTTTCTTGAAAATTTTCTTTGTAGTTATTTTTCCTTTATATATGTGTTTCCCTTTTGAGTAACCTTCATCATTTCTCTTTTTATTATGAGGACATTTGTTAGCAAAATGACCAATACCATCACAATTAAAACAAATTAAAGGAATCTTACCTCTATACCTACCGTTGGTTCCCTTGTTCAGACTTTTGACAAAGTTGGCCACTTCTTCATCATCTTCCGAGACGTCACTGTTGCTGCTATATTCTTCTTGTTGTTTTTTCTTTTTCTTTGATCTTTTGGATGCTCTGAAAGTTGTTTCTTTTACATTTGGATTTTCCTGTTCAATTCTCATTTCATATGTTGTGAAGATTCCATGCAGTTCGTCCATGCTTATTGAGTTTAGATCCGATATTTATTCTAGTGATGATATCTTAGGGTTAAATATCAAAGGAAGAGATCTTAGTACCTTTCGAACAATTACAGATTCTTTGATTTCTTCTCCCAATCCTATGATTGCATTCACTGTTTCATCGACTCGTAAGAAGTAGGCTGCAATATTCTCATCTTCCTTCATTTTTAGTTGTTTGAACTATCATCTGTAAGTTTGAAGCTTTGCTGCTTTGAATTTTGTATCTCCTTCATAAATATTTCGAAGCTTGTCCCAAACCTCTTTAGCGGATTTACAATGTGAAACTTTGGTGAATACCATATCACTGAGACCATTCAAAAGTGAATTTGTGGCTTTGGAATTATTCTCATCGAGTTTCATTGCTTTGCCATTTGTTGGTGGAACTATTGGTGATGTGTATCCATCTACAATTGATTGCCAAACTTGAAATCCCTGTGCCTGTATATATGTCTTCATCCTTATGCTTCAAAAAGCATACTTCTGTCCATCAAACTGTGGTATTCCATTTTTATACATGTTGGCACTCTCCATGATCTACCTTTCAGTGGTTAAACTCATTTCTGAAGGAACCTACTCTGATATGAATTATTGGATTACTGAGAAAGGGGGTGAATCAGTAATAGCATAATTTTGATCCTTTTTCTCCAAATAATCCAAGTGTTATATCAATGTAGAATTATTATCCAATAATGAGAAATAAGAAATGAACAATCACACACATACATAGTACACCAGTGTTTTACATGGAAACCCAAATCGGGAGAAAACCACGGAATTCTTTTTCTTATATGTCTTGAAGAATTACATTCATTGGAAGCACCAACTTCCTTTTTTTTCTAGCTGCAACTGGAAGGAGGCTCCAACCCCCTAGTTTCGTAGGCTACAACCTGAGGGAAGCTCCAACTCCCCAATTCTCTGGCTACAACCAGAAGGAGGCTACAACCCCCTATGTTCTCTAGCTACAATCGGAAGGTGGCTACAACCATCTGTCCTTACCCCATCCAACTGCCCTGAAGTAGAAGTATAATGATGGAACCACTATCACACTATCACTGTGAGATATACCATTCTAAACCTATACCAATAAACCTGAACCATGCATCAACCTATACCATAAACAAGTGCATAAACCATGCACCAAGTATGTACCAATAATGCGTCAAGTACTCATTAACTATGACTCATCAATATGTACCAACATCATCAACTATACACCTCATGTATGTGCCAACTCATCAACTACTTGTCTCAACCATGTACCCAACTTGTACCTCAACCAAAATCCCTCATCAATTTCATCATACAAATATGATTTGTAACTTTGTAATAGACCTAGTGTATACGATCACATACCTTCAAACCTTCCTTAACTTTAAACAACAAGAGACTATCATTTTCATCAAACTTTTATTTAGTCTCACATGACTAGTTTTGGATTAGTCAACAACCCTAACTTGAAATAATCATAAATTTGTACCTGTAATGAATAAAGATATGAAACTAATACACAATGTTTTTCAGTGTATTTTATGCAATGATTCCATGTGTCACTACTCATAACCTCTCAGAAAACGATTTATAGAAAAAATGGCATACCTTTATGAATTCTGGCTTATTCTAGAGAGTGATCTTGTAGAGCGTGTCCCGCAAAAAATATTTGTTGAAATGATATGAAACTATTACAAAGAATAATAAAGACTGTACTCTAACCAACACATTTTGTCTCACTGAATTTGTATCTTCTATGAAGAATTTATGACATTTTAACCCGAAACACTTGTTTTTGACTAGTTTCAGGACTAGCCACAAACCCTATTTTCCACGGAATGTAAATCCAAAAATACAACGACCCACAAGCTGAGTTTTTTACCAAAAATACTTGGATATGTTTCCTCAATGAAATAGCAATTTCACGGTCTGAATCATTCTAGAAAAAAATATATTGCAAAAATGATGAGATGACCTGTAAATAACATACCGTAGAAAGCATCATCAAAAGAATTTATCCATCTTTGAATTCCGACCTTCTTTTCTTCACCTTCCCTCAGAAATTTGGCTTATATATCCTTTTGTTACCTAAGAAACCTATACATATTCAATATTCTCAATTGTGTCTAAAATGAGAGAGCTTTGCCTCTTATTTATACTCTCGAAGTAGCTTCCTTAAAAACATCTTCTAAGTCACTTTGCCCACTTTCCTTATTTTAGGGTTAACCCACTTCTAATTTCTCCATTAAAT
Organism: Picea engelmannii; assembly: GCA_009831015.1. Taxonomy (NCBI): domain Eukaryota; kingdom Viridiplantae; phylum Streptophyta; class Pinopsida; order Pinales; family Pinaceae; genus Picea; species Picea engelmannii. Next base: position 919,436 of record ML781907.1, on the reverse strand, counting down.
TTATTATTGAAATAATTTATTTTGTATTCACTTTGAATTATATTACACTCATCACTTCACTTTATTATTTACCTTTTAAAATCT
>ML781907.1:906731-919302 GCA_009831015.1 Picea engelmannii | reverse complement strand
TTTATTATTTACCTTTTAAAATCTCTTAAACCACTTTGACTACTTTGACCTTTTGGGGCTTCTATATGACATATGAGGGTCCTCCAACTTCGTAAGGCCATAACTCTCAAACCGTGAGGAGTTATGTGACGTTCCACATACCAAAAGAAATGGAATGACATGTACTATCCATATATAATAGTATTACCTGCAAATATATCAAAACTCATACCATTATCCATCAAGAAAACTTGGGTCCATTATCCAAACCTGGGTTCTCCAACTTCTCATGGCCATAACTCTCTAACCATCAGGAGTTATGTGGCGTTCCCCATACCACTAGAAATGGAATGGAAAGAAATATCCATATAGGATAGTTTCACTAAAAAATTCACTGACCTTCATCTCATTATTCCACAAATGAGCATGGGTTCTCTAACCATACTTCTAGGATAACTCAATCCACAAAGCGTCTTCCCATGAGGGATTTTACCATAAGCGGAACACTTTGGAGTTCATCCATCTATACTTATTATCAACCATGAAAAAACAATAATGAGTCATCTTTACATCAAACAAACTTGGGTCCATTACCCAAACCTTTGTGCTACCAGGCTTTCTTCAAGGGTTGACATCAATGACAACTAACCTTAATCGACATGTCTCACCCTAAAGATTGCATATATCCTAGAAAAACAAATACAGTTTCAAGAATTTTTCTATTTTTTTTAGCATTTATGTAGTTATGTCAATTGTTGAGAGGTTGAATAATTTATAGAAGAAAACAAGAAGTTTCAAGCATATATATATATATATATATATATATATATATATATATATATATATATATATATATAGGCTCTATGGTGTTGTATTTTTTCTAGTTATGCTTTGAAAATTTTGTATTAAAATTATGATATCTATATAAAATGGGTATAACATTTTTCTCACCCTCTATTTTTCTGTCCCAAGCCATTTAAAAATATCCTATATGGTTTCTGGACATGCATTCCGAAGAGGGAAAATGGGAGAGGGAAAATGGGCATCATTTCCATTTACGCAAAATGTTTATGCATTTTTGTGGCTAGATTTGGGATAGGATCATCTACATCCTTCTGAAAATTCTGCCATATCTATTACTAGCTTATATTTCTTTAACCAGTGCATTATAGGGTGTCTCATAGTATAACAATATTTTTTTTTGTAGATCTAAATGTTATTCTTCTTGCTTACTCTATGAAAATTCTTATTTCCACAACGTTTTTGGGGCTCTTTTGCATTCTCCTAGTTGTGCAGATGGAATCTTCCTTTTCCTTTATGGATCCCATTCTTTCGTCGAGTCCATGCTTCTTGTTGTTCCAACTTTTCTATTCTCTGCTATGTGCACTAATTTTCCGTGAATTCTCCAAACCACTATGATTTTCTCGATTCCTTCCTAATAGATGGCCTCATAATGGTGCATGAGAAGTTATGAAACACACAAGAAAATATCATGGTGCACAAAATGTGACCTAGATTGAGCTTGAATCCCTCCATTGATACACATTATTATGATGCATATCATCATTTGATCTATGTCATCTTCTTTAATGACTTGAAGTTTATCATGTGCTTCTTGTGACCATTTATCTCCATTCCACCCTTAATTGAAGTGATGTCTATCATTGGTCGTAGCATCAAGTTAAGCTATGCAATGTTCTGTAATACAATGCTACATGTGTTCTTTGATACAAGGATAAATGGCTATAATATAAAACTACAAAGTTGTGCTTACTCTCAGAGTTTTCTAGGATTTACTAAATTAAATTGGTCTTTACTTCACTAAAGTTTAAAACATTGAGAGAAACTCAATATTCCACGAGGTGAACATTTCAATGGTGGAATCAAGCACTTAATATGGTATGCAATAGGACATGTATCACAAATTCATGTGCATCAAAACCAATTAGGGACCTTGTGTCCAATGCATCATAAGCATGGATTTCAATGTACAACATCGATTTAATTTTTTTTTTAACTTTATTTTCATCCCATCAGAACTTCGACACCCTTACTCATCCTCGAATAGCCAATGGAAAATTCCCCTAGTGAGTCAATGCTATGAGGGTACTTCGACGAACTGTGCTCGTCTCATCGTCATAAGGTTCACAAAATTTTCCCTCCATAGTGCCAAAACTATGATGGCCCACGTGTTGATACTTCATTTGTTCTTCTGATGAAATTTTCACACCATATCGTCACAACACTGATAGATTGTTCCCTCTAGCTTTTCACATTTCCGATGGAATTGACCCACCATAATGGCACAACTCTGATGATGAGCACGTTGATGCTTTGATGGTACGTCCGACAAATGTTTCTCATCATATCATTGCAACACTGATGGATTGTTCCCGACGTACGTTGATGCTTTGATGGTACGTCCGACAAATGTTTCTCATCGTATCATTGCAACACTGATGGATTGTTCCCGCTATATCATCACAATGCCAATAGACTTCACCTGCCATAGTATCACAACTCTAATGGCCAATGAAGGACAACATGTTGAAACTTTCTTTACTTCTACTAATTTTTACATATAATTTACGTTGCCACCTACATTGGTATTCGATGGAAAATTCACATATCAAACCTATCCACAAATGCCATGTGGAATCCTTTCTCGTCGAATGTAAGACACCTAGATATGGTCATTAGAGTTGCAATGATGAGTTTTGATGAAAGTTTGGAAAATTAAATCTCTCCACAACTACCACATGGCTGGTTTGTATGTAGAAAGTACAAAAAATGGATATGTTTGTTGAGGGTATGATGAAACAAATCCGATGAACATTTTGAATCGTGTTTTTTGTAAGTCCTCCATTTAGTTGTCGAAACATTGTCGAGAAAACATAAAAAATATGCCAAATGTACTAGTGATATATTTTAGTGGTGGAAAATTCAACATTAAAGTACTATTGAGGCTCCATCATCACTTTAGAATATTAAGGCCTTAATATTTACTTAGTGGGATCAAATGATAGAAGGGTCATATTATTTATTTAATTAGTGGGATCATAAATAATTAAAAAGAGATAAGTATTAATATTAAAAATTATTAGAAGATATCAAAATTTTGGATCCTTATTCGAATCAAGAAGATACATACATACATATATAAATAATTTTAGAAGAAAAAGGGAAAAAAAGAGTATTTCAAAAGTTTAGCAATGAAGGGGGTACCAATGGAAATAACTATGAAGTTGTGTGAAATTGAGAAAAACTTCAGTGATTCTAAAAAGAAACTCGAGCAAATTAAAATTGACCAAGATAAGGATGGTCACTTCAAATGAAAATGTGGCATTGACAAGGATAAATAGGTAGCTCAAGAATCGAAGGAAACAAAATCCAGCTTGCAAGTCGAGCACCAAACACCACTCCTACAACACTCTGCAATCCGAGGTACCAAAAAATTACAATTGAAAGATCAATAAGACTCACATATTAAAAAATTAGAAGATCAAATATCTATACTTCAACAAAAAAAGAAAATATCACAACAAAATATAAAGATCTCGAGAATATGTTTTACAAAGAATTACTAGAAAATGACAAGGAAATTTGTTGCCTAAAATACCGTAGTAAAAAATTACTTGCACAAATCAAGAAGACGAAGGTTATGAAACAATACAATAAAATATTAGAACAAGATAAGGAAGATCTCGAGAGGGAATTAAATAAGGACCAATCATAAGAAGAGGAAGAAAATTCACACTTAAAGAACCTTAATCACATGTTGCTAGAATAAACCATAAGACTAAAAAAGGATAAAGAAGAGAATCGAGACATGAAAAAAACCGACAAATCAGAAAATGAATAACCTGCATGCTTAAAGAATCATAATCAAAACCTGCTTACGCAAATCAAAAAGATTAAAAATGATAAGAAATTGCTGGAAAATAATTTAGAAAAACTTATAAAAAAGGAAGCATCAAAGTCTTCAGATAAAAAGATCCAAGTTGTAGAGAAGGGAACAAATACATATCCAATCCAAGTCACAGTGAAAGAAGGTGAAACTTCAGTTTAAGTAAGGACATTTTCAGATGTTTGGGTACAAACAATGGAAATTACAAGTGTATATCCATCGATCAACAAAGAAACAATAGTGCATGAAGAATATACAATACCAAAAGTAAATCGAGAGAATGATACACACACGAGAAGGGAAAGCCATGCTATAAAGATACCTTATTGACATCCTATTCATGAAACTATGGTCATTAGAAAGTTGGTTTATCAACATCACTCAAAAAAAAAATTGACTTATATTTCAAATAATATTGATACCAATATCATTGAGTCTTATAATAATAATTCATATAGGGTATCATATAAGCGCAATGTTGTTGGACAATTGAGAGGGGGGGGGGTGAATCAGTTGTTACCTTGCTTAAACAATTATGCTTATTTTAAAATCTTTACAAAGCACTCAATGACAATCACAATCATGCAGGGAAATAGGCAATAGCACATTTCAGCATCAGTCACACATATGAGATACACAGAGACAGATATTTCCTGAGGAAACCCATAAAGGGTAAAAACCTCTTCTTCTTTATATGATAAGTAATATTTACATTCTTTACATCATCATACATATGAGCACTAACTCAGAATGAGGTTGCAACCTCTGTTTTGCAAGCTGCAACTTGTTGAGAGCACCAACTCTCTGGTTTCTCTAGCACCAACTAGAAGGAAGCACCAACTCCCTGGTTTCTCTAGCACCAACTAGAAGGAAGCACCAACTCCATGGTTTCTCTAGCACCAACTAGAAGGAAGCACCAACTCCCTAGTGTTCTAGCACCAACTTCCAATCATACAGGCACCAACCTGTACAACAGAGAACAACAGTTCTCCCTTGCGCCACCCTACCACCCTGGTTTCTCTAGCTGCAACCAGATGGAAGCTACAACCTCCTATGTTCAAGCACCCACTTGAACCTCTGAGGACAAAATTCCTCCCTAGCACCTCCCTTCCACCCTAAAAATATTAATCTTTGCTATTATGACTTATTATAGTGATATAAAGTTCTTCAATGGCTTACTAGTCTCATCATTGTTCTGCTACACTGCGCTGCTTTGTCTGCATCAAAGTCTTCTCCACACTCCTTGCGCTTTCTGTTCTTTTGCCTGTTATTCTCTCTGTGCCATGTCCCTTCAATGCACCATTCCCCTTCTGTACATTTCTTCTGCTGCGCTCTGCCTCCTTCTTCACACCTCAATCACACCCAACAGCCACAACAACAACACTCATCTCTTCTTTGTTCAGCATACTTATAGTCTCTATTCTCCTGGTGCACACAATCCCACCATGCTTCTGCATGCTCTCTCATGTCGAGTAATCTACCTGTTCATCATAGCAACTCTTCAGCTTCTCTGGCAATTAGATCCATCTATCAATTGCCTCTACGAACATTCTTCATTCCACTGGCAGATTCCTAGAGACTCTTCAGCTCCTCTGGCAATCACACAGAAGTCTCTTCGAGTCCTCTGGCAAAAACCATCAATTTTTTCTAGCAATTACATTGTGAAGTGCAACAATATCCCTCCGATCTTATTCCACTTCATCTGCACCATTGGATTGACTTCATAGAATCTCGCGTTCATTTTTCCATTTCGCACTTCGGCATTCCAAGATCCTCGTGGTGAACATTTCGTTACACTCCATGTCCCGATCCCCAAAACTCTGAAATGGAGCTTGTCTTCATTATCTCCTTCCTCCATCTTTCGCAGATGTGACCAATGGTTGTGACCACAACCTACACCAAAAACGTATTCCGCACTTTCGCATTTCAGAGATTTTGATATGAGTCATCTCGACTCTCCATGTCACGAGCTCCGAAATGGAGCTTGGCTTCTATAACTCGGCTCTCCAGCTTTCGACCATGTGACTTCGGAGGTGACTGAGCACTTATCCATAAGGCGCTTTTGCGATTTATCATTTCGGTACTTCGGTGTTCTTGTGGCAATGAGTTCTTGATGCTCCATGTCCCGGTATCCGAAGCTCCGAAATGGAGCTTGGTTGCACTAGCTCTGATCATTTCGGCATTTCTCATTTCTCCCTTTTGTGATTTCACATTTCTCAAATTCATGTTGTGAGGCTTCTCAACTCTCCAAGTCGCGGTTCTTGAAACTCCAAAATGGAGCTTGCCACTTCAATTTTTTCTCTACAGCTCTTCGACCTCCAGATCAACGGTCCACAATCCGTGGTGGTCAGATGGCTATCCTCTGCTCTGGGTCTTCATCCTTCGGGACTTTGGGGGAGTGATGGAGTTAAAACTCCCGAAGAAAAAACTCCCTGAGTGAGGTCAGTCTTACGTCACTCGATGACGTGTTGTGACCCGAGTGGTTGCCACGTGTCACTCAAAATTGTGATTTCTAGTGGCCTGAAATGCCAAATCAACTTGACACTTGTCGTTGTTTTATCATGCCACGTGTCATAGTCTTCCACCTGTCCTTTCTGACATGGTCTGCCACATTCACCTCCTGGATCTGTCGGCCCAGATCACTTAGCGATTTCGCGTATCGCAATTTCAGCATTTTTGATGTGAATGTTCTCGACACTTCCAAGTCACGGTCTGCAAAACTCCGAAATGGAATCAGATTTTCTTTTCAGCTTTTCGCACTTCGCAACTTCAGGACTCCTAATGATGAAGAGTCTTGACTCTTCCAACTCCCGATATCCGAAACTTTCCTCCTTCTTCCAGGATTTTAGCGTTTCGTATTTCACGATCCCGGGACTCCTGATGATGAAGAGTCTTGACTCTTCCAACTCCAAGTATCTGAAACTCTGAAATGGATTTATTTCCTGGTCTGCGAAATTGTTCGTTTATGTGCCTATTTCGAGATTTTGGGATTTCGGATTTCGTAACTCTGAGACTCCTATGTTGAAGAGCCTCAACTCTTGACTTGTCAATCTCCCAGTATCCGAAACTCTGAAATGGAGTTTACGCTTATGATCTTTCCATTCAATTATCCCTGCGTTTTTTATCTTCCTTGCCTTCTTGTTTTCCATCAAATAAGCAAGCACACTCTTACACTCTTCGTGCACCTTTGCACTATCTCTTTTGATCTTACGTTGTCCCTATTTTTCCATCGCTACATACTCTAATCTTGCCATCAATGACAAGCATACCTGCATGTAAACATGCCAACAATCTCCTCCTTTGGCATTGATGGCAACCCTAAATGACTGCGCTAAACTGTTTGGACCTCCAACTGTGGCATCCGGTCTGGACCACTCCTTTTCTCCCCCTTTGACATCAATGTCAAAGAAAACATGCTCCCCCTGAGATGTTGCAGTATTTTTAGGAGGTTTTAGATATTCAATCAATACAAAACTCCCCCTAACAGGATGGACTCTCTTAGGTGTGAGACGGGATGACACCCAGCTTTTGTCGGAGATATTCAAATGGTGTCTTGGCTAGGGTTTTAGTAAAGATGTTTGCAATTTTTTCTGTGGTTGGAATGTAATGGACCTTAACAACCTGCTTGGTGACCTGCTCTCTCAGAAAATGGTATTTTATGGGAATATGCTTGGTCTTGGAGTGGAGTACAGGATTCTTAGACACACTGATGGCACTAGTGTTATCACAATGAATTGGGATCGGTGTTGCATATTTTACCTCCAAGTCTACAAGTGTTTGAATCATCCATAATACCTGAGTGCAACAGGTAGCAACAACAATGTACTCTACCTTTGTAGTCGATAAGGAAATGGAACTTTGCTTTTTACTAAGCCATGCTACTAATGAGTCACCCAGGAAGAATGCTCCTCCATTGGTGTTTTTTCTCTCATCAACACAGTTTGCCCAATCTGCATCTGAACAAGCAGTTAACTGAAAATTCTGATTTATGGGATACCACAGACCATAAGTCATTGTTTCTTTCAAATACCTGAATATCCTTTTGACAGCTAGCAAATGACTCTGTTTAGGTGCAGACTGATATCTTCCTACCATTCCAACAACATGCATTATGTTTGGGCGAGATATTGTGATGTACAACAGGCTGCCTATCATTGACCTATATGAACTTTGATCAACATCAGGTGAGTCATCATCCTTTCTTAATTTGCATCAAATAACCATAGGTGTGCCCACAGGTTTAGAATATTTCATTTGAAACCTTTTCAACATTTCTCTTAGATATTTTTCTTGAGAAATGAATATCCCTTCAGACCTCTGAGTAATCTGCAGACCAAGAAAAAATGGCAGTTCACCTATCATAGACATTTCAAACTCAGACTCCATGGTAGAAGAAAACCATTTTACCAATGAATCCTTATTACATCTGAAGATGATGTCATCTACATAGAACAACACAATGAGCAAATCATCACCCTCTGTTTTGATATATAGATTGTTGTCAACTGTTCCTCTCTTAAACCCTTTGTCTTTGGGATATGTATCCAGTCTGTGATACCAGGCATGAGGAGCTTGTTTTAACCCATATAAAGCTTCTTCAGCTTGCATACTAAGTCAGGGTTATCAGATAGTTCGAAACCCTCTGGTTGTTTCGTATAAACTTCTTCATTTAAATCTCCATTTAGAAAAGTTGACTTGACATCCATTTGATAGACTTTAAACCTTTTATAACAAGCATAGGCAAGAAATATTTTGATAGCTTCTAACCTTGCTACATGCGCAAATGTTTCATCAAAATCCAATCCTTCTATTTGAGCATAGCCTTTACAGACCAATCTTGCTTTCTTCCTGACAACTTGTCCCTGCTCATTCAACTTATTCTTAAAGATCCATTTGGAACCAATGATATTTTTACCTTCTAGTCTATGAACCAACTCCCACGTATTGTTTTTCTCAATCTGATCAAGTTCATCATTCATTGCCTTAATCCAAATGTCATATTTGCTACCTTCATTAAAGTTCTTGGGTTCTAGCATGGATATAAAAGCTATATGTGATTGCTCAGTGTTTTTATTATCTTTCTATTGGTTTGTACACCTTTGTATTTTTCACCAATTATCTGACTTGCAGGATGATTCTTTTGAGTAATTTTGGAGGAGGAATTTGAAGAAGCCCGTTGATTTGAGTCTGTCTAAGTATCTGAGTCTTCATCTGATTTAGATTCTTCATTTTCTGATTCTTGGACCTGTTCATCTTCAGCTTTGGTTGTGTCCTCTATAGAATACCCATTATTGTACACCTCTCTTGCTGGGATTCCTTCATCAACTTTTATGTCAATACAATCAACCATTTTATGCAGCCTCTTATTATAGCATTTGTATCCTTTATTGTTTTTAGAATACCCTAAGAAGATGCCTTCATCATCCCTATCATCATATTTGCCAAGGTTCTCATCATTATTCTTTATGTAACATTTACTCCCAAAGACTTTGAAGTGTTTGATTGAAGCAGGTCTCCCATACCACAGTTCATAAGGTGTCTTGTCACTTTGTGGTATGAGGTAGGCTTTGTTAAGAACATGGACTGTTGTGTGTATTGCATCTACCCAATAATTTTGACCAATGTTCTTCTCATTCATCATTGACCTGGCCATTTCCTGCACTATTTTGTTTTTCCTCTCAACTACTCCATTTTGTTGTGGAGTTCTTGGGATTGTGTATTCTCTCTTAATCCCATGCTTATCACAGAATTCCTTGAAGTCACTTGACATAAACTCTCCTCCTCGGTCTGATCTTACTGCTTTTAACCTCTTGCCTGTTTTAGTCTCAGTTAAAGCCTTAAATATTTTAAACTTCTCAAATGCTTCAGCTTTTTCCTTGGGAAAGGAAACCCAAGTAAGTCTAGAGTAATCATCAATAATCAGCATGAAGTAGTTTTCTTTCCCTGTACCTTCCTGTCTTGATGGTCCACATAAATCCATATGAACTAGTTGGAGTGGTTTCTCTGTTGAAGTAAAGCTCTTGGACATAAACTGTGTCCTGGTTAGCTTTCCTACTTGGCAGGGTTTACACATTGAATCTTGGGGCTTTGATATTCTCGAAAGATCTTTTACTGCCTCGATATTTTTGAGTTTGATTAAGTGGTCAAAGTTTAGATGTCCAAGTCTCCTATGCCATAACCAACTTTCATCATATTTGCTTAGATGACACTCTTCTCTATTTTCTTTCAGCACATATACATTATTTTTTGTCCATATGCCTTTGGCCACCACTTGTCCTAAATTTACAGACTTTATCTTGCAGTCCTTGGACGTGAACACCACTTCGCATCCTCTATCACACATTTGAGTTACACTGAGCAGATTTTGTTTCAGCCCATATACAAGAAGAACATCTTGGGATTTTCCTTTTCCATTACTTAAACTCACCATCCCTTTACCCTTTATTTTACCTGGAGCATCATTTCCAAAGGTTACGTATCCTGATTTTCTTTCACTTAGAGATAGAAACTTACCTTTGTCTCTCGTCATATGTTTGGAGCATCCACTGTCTATATACCAAGGTTTCGTTTGTCTTTGAGCTGACAACACTAATCCGCACTTGTCACAATCTTTCTTCTTCCAAACATTGACATTTTCTGCAGGGAAATTCAAATTTGGTTCATGGTTCCTTAATCGACAGTCAACAGATTTATGTCCATAGTTATGATAGATGTAGCATTCAATCTCATTGTTCAATAGGTAAAAATTATTGTAGCAACGTTGTCTACTCATTGAATTTTGATTATTTCTTGACCTCCTTAGTTGCATGTCTCTAGACTTAATTTGGCAATTTGCAATCTGTGAAGGTTTGTTACTCGATTGTATCATTCTTTATCATGGAAAGTATTTATTCCTTTGAAATCTTAGTTTCTCATGTCTAAGTCTTAAGGAACAATTTACAAATTTGTGACCAAAGTTAGAATAGTAGAAACAATAGCCATAGAAAAATTCTTTGTACCTAGAAAATGGTTGTCTTCTTTGAGAAAATCGATTTCTTCCTTGCTGATGGCGTATTTCAGCAGGGAGCGCATTATTTCTTTGTTCTACAGATTCAGTCTTGGCACCTTTTTTTTTACTCGTCCTGGGTGGCTGATTGTCTTCCTTTGTTTTTGTGGGTTTGTTGTTGTCATTGGTTGTATATTTGACAAACTTGATGGGTTCTTCATTTCTTGGCTTACCACTACTTGATCCCTCTTCATAACCCAAACCGGTTTTCAGCTTTGGATTCCTTTGCTGATTTAGAATGGTGGCTAATCCTTCTGAGGCTTTTATACTTGACAAATTCTGATTATACAAGGCTTGAAACTTCTCCATCTCTTTCCTAGTTTTCACTACTTCTTGTTCTAAGGCTTCACATCTTGCCTTCTTTTCTGATAACTGTCGTTTCATAATGTCTTCGATTTTCTTTGCCTCTTCTAATTCCACTTTTAGTAGGACAAGGTCTTCATCAGGTTCTTTACTGTCTTTCTCGAACTGTATCAACAATTGTCTTTTCTTTCTATTCTTAATTCTGAGTCTATCAATCTCTTCCAGTGCATTGATCAGTTCTCCTTCCATATCAACCATAGCTTCTTTTTCATTAGCCTCACTTCCTGTGATTTTATTATCATAATCCTCTTTGGCCGTAAGTATGAAGTCATTTAGTTTATCTTCAATAGAGGAGTCATTGTCTTCATCATCTGAAGGATCATCATCATTGTTTACGCAAAGACTTTTCTTCTTAAAGTTATTCTCTTTAAATAAATTTCTATGTTTGTGCTTCTCCTCATCATCACATGTCTGATCCTTTCTTTTGTGGGGACATTTATTTGCAAAATGACCTATCCTACCACAGTTAAAACATTGGAAAGGTAGTTTACCTTTGTATTTCCCTGATCCCTTCTTCAGCCTCTTCACAAATTTTTCTTCAATTTCATCGGGCTCGGAATCCTCATTCTTGTCTTCTTTAAATGATGCTTCTCTGGAGGTGGGTTTATCTTTAACTATTCTCATTTCATATGCAGTCAATGTTCCTAGAAGTTGATCAAACTCCAAGGTTTTTAGATCATTAAGTTACTCTATAGTAGAGACCTTTAGGTTGGACCTATCTGGGAGATATCTCAAGATTTTCTGAACTAAATAAGGTTCCTCAATTTTTTCACCAAGCGTTTTCATTGCATTTACCATTTCTTCTACTCTCATAAAGTATTTTCCAACAGTTTCATATTCCTTCATCTTCAATTATTCAAACTGTATTCTGTAGGTTTGAAGCTTGGCGTCCTTTACCTTCTCATTACCTTCATAATTGCTAATGAGTTTGTCCCACATTTCTTTGGCAGTTCCTAGGTGCATAACTTTTACGAATTCTGCTTCTGCAAGCCCACTCAAGATAGAATTCATAGCCTTAGCGTTGAAGCTAAATTCTAGCTTGTCATCCTTATTAGATAGTACAACTGGATTTACATAACCAGTATCTACCACATCCCAGACATCTGCACCTAAAGCCATTATGTGGGTTCTCATTCTAACTTTCCAGAAGGAAAATTTTGTTCCATTGAACAGAGGAGCCTTATTGGTTGAATTTCCTTCCTGGCTTGACATGTTTAAGCTCTAGGATCTACCCTTAAATAAAAGGGGCCTTCTCTGATACCAATTGTTGGACAACT
>ML781907.1:891489-906595 GCA_009831015.1 Picea engelmannii | reverse complement strand
GACAATCACAATCATGCAAGGAAATAAGAAATAGCACATTTCAGCATCAGTCACATATATGAGATACACAGAGACAGATATTTCTCGAGGAAACCCATAAAGGGTAAAAACCTCTTCTTCTTTATATGATAAGTAAACTTTACATTCTTTACATCATCATACATATGAGCACTAACTCAGAATAAGGCTGCAACCTCTGTTTTGCAAGCTGCAACTTGCTGAGAGCACCAACTCTCTGGTTTCTCTAGCACCAACTAGAAGGAAGCACCAACTCCCTGGTTTCTCTAGCACCAACTAGAAGGAAGCACCAACTCCCTAGTGTTCCAGCACCAACTGGATGGAAGCACCAACTTCCAATCATACAGGCACAAACCTGTAAAACAAAGAACAATAGTTCTTCCTTGCACCACCCTGCCACCCTAGTTTCTCTGGCTACAACCAGATGGAAGCTACAAATCCCTGTGTTCAAGCACCCACTTGAACCTCTGAGGACAACAATCCTCCCTAGCACCTCCCTTCCACCCTAAAAATATTAATCTTTGCTATTATGACTTATTACAACGATATAAAGTTCTTCAATGGCTTACCAGTCTCATCACTGTTCTGCGACACTATGTTGCTATGTCTGCATCAGAGTGTTCTCCACACTCCTTGCGCTTTCTATTCTTTTTCCTGTTATGATCTCTGTGCCATGTCCCTTCAATGAACCATTCCCCTTCTGTACATCTCTGTTGCTGTGCTCTGCTTCCTTCTTCACACCTCAATCACACCCAACAGCTACAACAACAACACTCATCTCTTCTTTGTTAAGCATACTTATAGTCTCTATTCTCCTGGTGCACGCAATCCTGCCATGCTTCTGCATGCTCTCTCATGTCGAGTACTTTACCTGTTCATCATAGTAACTCTTCATCTTCTCTGGAAATTAGATCCATCTGTCAATTGCCTCTACGAACAGTCTTCATTCCACTGGCAGATTCCTAGAGACTCTTTAGCTCCTCTGGCAATCACACAGAAGTCTCTTCGAGTCCTCTGGCAGAAACCATCAATTGTTTCTAGCAGTTACATTGTGAAGTGCAACAGTAGCCCTCTGATCTTATTCCACTTCATCTACACCATTGGATTGACTTCATAGAATCTCACATTCATTTCGCCATTTCGCACTTCGGCATTTCAGGATCCCCATGGTGAACATTTCGTTACACTCCATGTCCCGATCCCCGAAACTCTAAAATGGAGCTTGTCTGCATTAGCTCCTTCCTCCATCTTTCGCAGATGTGACCAATGGTTGTGACCACAGCCTACACCAAAAATGTATTTCGCACTTTCGCATTTCGGAGATTCTGAAATGAGTTGTCTCGACTCTCCATGTCACAAGCTACGAAATGGAGCTTGGCTTCTATAACTCGACTCTCCATCTTTCGACCATGTGACTTCGGAGGTGACCGAGCACTTATCCATAAGGCACTTTTGCGATTTCCCATTTCTGCACTTTGGTGTTCCTGTGGTGATGAGTTCTTGATGTTCCATGTCCTGGTATCCGAAGCTCCGAAATGGAGCTTGGTTGCACTAGCTCAGATCATTTCAGCATTTTTCATTTCTCCCTTTCGTGATTTCGCATTTCACGAATTCTTTTTGCGAGGCTTCTCGACTCTCCAAGTCGCGGTTCCCGAAAATCCGAAATGGAGCTTTCCACTTCATGTTTTTCTCTACAACTCTTCGACCTCTAGATCAACGGTCCATGATCCGTGGTGATCAGACGACTATCCTCTCCCTGGGTCTTCATCCTTCAGGACTTTGGGGGAGTGACGGAGTTAAAACTCACAAAGCAAAAACTCCCTGAGTGAGGTCAGTCTTACATCACTCGATGACGTGTCGTGACCCGAGTGGCTGCCACATGTCACTCAAAATTGTGATTTCCAGTGGCCTGAAATGCCAAATCAACTTGACACTTGTCGTTGTCTGATCATGCCACGTGTCATGGTCTTCCACCTATCCTATCTGACGTGGTCTGCCACATTCACCTCCTGGATCTGTCGGCCCAGATCACTTAGCGATTTTGCGTATTGCGATTTCGGTATTCTTGATGTGAATTTTCTCGACACTTCCAAGTCCCGGTCTGCAGAACTCCGAAATGGAGTCAGATCTGATTTTCATCTTTTCACACTTCGCATCTTCAGGACTCCTAATGATGAAGAGTCTTGACTCTTCCAACTCCCGGTATCCGAAACTTTCCTCCTTCTTTTGGGATTTTGGCGTTTCGTATTTTGCGATCCCGAGACTCCTGATGATGAAGAGTCTTGACTCTTCCAACTCTCGGTATCCGAAACTTCGAAATGGATTTATTTCCCGGTTTACGAAATTCTTCGTTTATGTGCCTATTTCAGTATTTCAGGATTCTAGATTTCGCAACTCCAGGACTTCTGTGTTGAAGAGTATCAACTCTTGACTTCACAATCTCCCGATATCCAAAACTTTGAAATGGAGTTTACGCTTATGATCTTTCCATGCAATTATCTCTGCGTTGCTGATCTTCCTTGCCTGCCTGTTTGCCATCAAATAGGCAAGCACACTCTTGCACTCTTCGTGCACCTCTACACTATCTCTTCTGAGCTTACATTGTCCCTGTTTTACCATCGCTGCATACTCTAATCTTGCCATCAATGACAAGCATACCTGCCTGTAAACATGCTAACAAATGTTCCACAAAGAATCGAATTAGGACGGTCAGATACTTTTACATTTCAACAGTTCTTCTCAATAATTAGAAGTTCATACCCTCTTGTATCATCAACCATAAAAACATCAAGGACATATACTCATGTGAAGACATTACAAGCCAGATCAAAGACATAAATCCTTTCCATAACTATGTTTTGAAGTCAAAGCATTTCTAAAGGGGAAGGAAATGTAATAAACATCAATATATATTTAAATATAAAATATAAATGATAATAAATGTTGAGGAAAAGATATGAAATGATCTTACTCAAGTATTTTCAGATCTTGCTTGGCTAAGGCAAGATAGAAGGGAATATCACCCTATGTTTATAGCCTGAAAAATTGTTTCCTAATCCACAAGTATTGGTTACAAGGGCTTAGGATGATTTTTTTATCAATAAAAGATTGCTAAAAAAATTCAATATTTTATATAATTTTCTGAATATAACAGATTCAAAATTAAATGTGGAGACAAAATAAAAAATACCAAGTCACAATTTAAATCAGATGAGACAGAAAATAAATCGCTTATTTCATTCCAATTAATCAAAATAATCGTTCTCTTCACAAAAATCCCTCAGGAAGTTTGGACCAAAGTCAAACTTAGATGTCCCCGATGAAAACCATACAAAAGGACTTCTGACAGAAAGTAAAAAATTGAAATTTAAAAGATGGATCAACTTGCCACAGATTGTTTCCCACTCGACTCTGCACAATATCCTTTATCAGTCATGAAATTTAATTCATAAACAAACAAGTCTACACAAACTATCAAAGATAGATCAAGACCTCTGAAAAACAAGTGTCTGAATGATGTAATTTAACCTTGAATATTGTTATCTACAATAGGACCCTGCTGCCATAAAAGAGAATCAGGCTTTCAATGAATTAAAGAATGAATGAAAACCAAACTTATCTCAATAAAACTCAAGAGAATACCTTAGTATGCTTTCTCCTTCTATTCTCCCCCTGTTCCTCCTTCTCTTTTTTCCTTTAAGCAATCAGAATTAGTTGAAGTAGTTAAAATACCTCTTTTAGTTAAGTTAACTAAAAATCAACTAACTTTTAGTTTAGAGGAAGAATTAATATAATAATAACAAGGGTCTTTAATAAATAATAACTAGTAGGTGGGACCACTTGTGACTCCCTTTAGTTTCTTAACAAACATAAACAAAACTAGTCAATCAATCAAACACATCCCTCCTTATGGCTCCCATCATCATTCTCATAATTTGAAAATTAATATCAATGATATTTTAAACCATATCCAAAAAATATAATATCCAAAAATAGGGTGTTGTCCAAAAACTTCAGCAGTCATCTTTTCTCAACAATCAATAAATAAATACCCTCAAAAACCATATTTGCCACTTTGGGAGGCAATTTTCCCTTTGTTGCTACTGTGTCCCTTTAATTTTTCTGAATTAGCCTTAGGCTGTGTGGAGCCTTTAGGCCTGATCCCACTGATAACATGAGACCAATCATCTCTCAAGTGCACGCGGGATGAAACGGATTTGTCGGAATCAATTGAGGGAGAGGAGGGGTAAGCAACAATTTTTTCTTTATTAGGTGCATGGTGGGCTTCAGTTTTTAGTCTCTTGCTTGCATGGGAAGAATTTACAGGTGAGTGTGTAGGGGAAACTTGGACAATTGGGTTAACCGGTGGAGGAGGAGTAGGTAGAGACAAATTGGGCCAGCCACGATGTTGGGAGACTGCTGGATGAAAAATCTCTTGCCATCTGTCATTTTCGGGGACTTCAAGTTGTAATGAGACATGAGGGGGAACTGGGATGCCAGGGATATGTTGGGGTTGGAAGGGAAGCCTTTCTGACCTAAGTTGGACTACCCCTTGTCCAATCCAATTGAAAAAACTAGCTTGGAAAAGATGGTTCAAATCTTGTGGATCTGCATCAAAATCTATCAAAAACATTGGCCTTCTAGGGCACCTATTCCAATTTCCTCTTCCCCTGTTATTTCGGCCATGGATTCCTCTACTGAAGAAGCTCATTCATGTATGCAGTGTTTATTAGCAACTGGTTTCTTAAACAAACCATACATGGCATCTCTTTAAATATGAAACAAAGTTTGGCTCTGCAAAACATCAGACTCATGCAATCCAATCCATAAAAATCGTTTAATACTTGTTAATGAGCAGGGGGTGAATAAGGGTTTTGGGATATCTGAGGGATTGTATTGAGCAAAAAGTGATAAAATGAAAGGGGTAGATCATGGTTACTGCTCAACAAATCACCAAACAATCAAATGTATTGTAATAATAAAAAAATATCAACTGTAACTCATCTCTGTGTCATCCTTCAATTGTTATAATACAAAGTTTTCATTTAATTATAATTTGATTTTAGAACAGGGTGTGCAAAGTGAATCTGGGAATGTGAGGGGATTCGTAATGTGCGGAAAAGTGAGAGAATGGCAGGGAAATTAACATATATTGTTCATAAAACAAATTAAGTAATCAATAATCATAACTTTGTACTAAAATCACTCCAAAAATACCAACACCATACCAACAATTACTGTGTATCAAATTGTTCATTGTTCCAACATTTAAATTTGCCAAAACTTCTCAATTTATAATAGTATGTGCAATCATACTCATAATCAAAACAACTTTCATTTCAAGAATCCTATTAAGAAAACGATGTTCTTTTATTTCCTTGCCTTCCTTTTTTTTTTAAACACACAATAGTATTTTCTACCTCTATCCATAATGCATCACTAAAATAAAAACATCCACTATCTTCCAATTTACAATTGTTGCCCAATTTAAAATATGAAAAGGTCCCTTTTTTAAATACGAACAGACTTCTAAAACATGTACGATCACACACAGTCTTCATCATATAAACCAATAAGATTTTGCAATGAAACCACAGTCAAAATAAAACCCAAGCCTCATCACTGTCAATGTAACCATTTATAATCTGCATTAAGATTCAAAGATATATGCAAGGCAAACATAATCAATTATACACAATCACCATTTCCACAAATAGCTATAACCCTAAAAGGGCCTAGCAAAACCACAGGTGTTTCCAATTTGCAATTAAGACCACGTTGTAAGGACATAATGAATGGAATCATAACGAAAATATAACCCTCAACTGTATATAATTACTCGTTCCCAATTGTAATTGTTCAATCAATTTAATCATAGAAAGATGAGATAGGGACTCAGCGAAAAACTCCATAACCACTCCATTGATAAACCAATATTTGACAACCAAGAATATGCCCGAAGGGAGCAAGAACAGTTGGATATTAAAATTGGGCTCTGTCGAAAACAAATACAATGAGACAATCAAGAGCGTGCTCATTTAACAATAGCACGGAGAATTGGAGGTCCTCAGAGACATATTAACCACAAGTAAAATACTTTTCAATACAGACACAGTAGTAAGCCACAGGGTCTCCTTATTACTCCCAACCTGGGAAATGGAACCAATAGTTATCCACCAATTAAAGCAACGACGAGTAGGGTAGAAAACTCCAGTGCACATAGTGTGTTTTACGCTTGCAGAGGAGAGGCAAAGTTAACTGATTAGTGACAGTTATTCAAAGAACACATAGAGATATAACCTCCCTGTCCACTTCCTTAAGAGCCGAATCATTTGACAACAATACTAGTGAGGACGCATAACACTGAGGCATAACTTATATCACCCCACAACCATAAAGTATTCATTAACATTATGGCCACCCTAAGACTGGACCTTGGGGTACTTTGGTGAAATGACAATGAGAATGAACCCACGACCATGACTCTGGTATGAAGAAAATACACATCAACCGAATGGAAATCCAAATGTGACTAGATAGGGTTACACTCATGATTGTGAGGGAACAACCGGCAATAATACGTAGAGCGAGACCCTCCACCATTAATACAAAGCGGTATATAACCCATTCACTTATTATCCACAGAGACCCACCACGATTGTAAACCGATAGAGCAACCAGTGAATGCACAACTAAAACAAAAACCAATTCTTTTGCTTGCAATCTGAAACAATTACACAGTCATCTCAGAGAGAAATAACACACATTTACACAATTGAAATTCTCAGGAACTCACAAACCCAAGCATTATTGAGCCATTATTTTTTCATACACAGAGCATTATTCATGGATGGAGTGAAAAAGAACCATACCTGTAACCGAGAGCTTAAAAGGGTGAGTTGGCCAAGACTTCTCCAAGAGCCTGAAATGTAGAGCTTAACCACCAATAGACTGGAATGCAACAAGGAACAATACTAGGGTGACGACCGATGGGGGGAGTATGGAGTGACGTACATTTACTGCACATCATTTTCATCTCCTATCCTATTCATTTCAAAGTACAAGACATCCAAACATTCACCATTTCATTTAACCATGTATTCAATGCCAAAACAATTGAAATATGTGATGATATTATTTTCCCAATACGTCACTTAAACATTCACACGTTAACCTTTTCCAAGTTTTATGCCATATCATATGTATTGCAATGTTATATGCGCCCAAAATAAATCAAATGAAAATCACATAGCCACTAACCAACCATATAATAGTTAGGACTAACACTAACATCTTTTACTTTTCTATTTGCATATAACCCTTAACATATCTCAAACATAGATCCTTTCCCTTTTGGATTTTTTTCATAAGTTTTTTTTCTTTTGGTTATGTTATCACTAACATATTTCTTGTATATATGTGGCCAGGTAGTCGATCACGATGATCTATGACATGGTTAAATCATAGAAACTATAAATACATGCCCATCATAACATAAAAAATAATGCATTGAATTGCATAAACATCCCATAAAATGCATCATCCACCTATTACTATGTCAAAATGAAACCAAGACTGCATTGTCAATCATGTAGCACTGTGTAAGAAGCGTCAAAATAGTAGCAGAAAAATGTGTGATATGTCTATCTTTGAGCCTCCAGTCTACAAGGGGGTCCCACCTACTAGTATTATATTATTAGCATAGTTTAAATAATAGGGATTTAACAATAATTTGCAGGTGAAAATCCTCGTTGCGATTTTAATCATTGACAAACTGGTGATTCCATACGGAAATCTGTTCCCAATAGATTAAGAATCCATAGTGTCTGGTTTCGTAGACCAAGTAACATCAAATTGAGAAGATATAAATTAGAATGATTATGCAACAGGGGGAAGTGAGCGGATTTAATGGAAATATGAAAGGGAATTTGGGAATAACTCATGGAAAGTGTTAAGTATGAGGGGGTTTATCCCTGTAAGCATAATCATTCAAGTAAAATTTTCTCTTAACTTCAAGGAGAATTTTTTTCTGGAATTGCTATTCTAAATCTCAAAATGGATGAAGAAACGGAAAGCAAAAGTGGGATGTGACCAACTATCTCATAAAACAACAGTGAAAGAAGATAACAAATTCAATGATGCCTTCAGGGGGAACATCATAACATCCATGTAAGCTTGATTGTTATTGATTAACAATACTTTACAGGTGTGTCATTGTGAAAAAACTGATCCAACATTTTATTTTTGACACAAATTGAAATCAAAAGAACAAAAACAAGGAATGCCATAACATAAATGAAACAACAAAATTGGAGTGAGCAGAAATTAAATGACAGAAATGAAAATAGCAGAAACAAAAACTACTAAAATACAGAAACATTATGAACAACGTTAACTCTTCAAGTTGGTTCCACGTAATGTTTTAAGTGAGAACCGTTAGTGTTGTAGGAAAACAATCGCTCTTGTAAATCCTTTAGAATGTAAGAATTTGCACCCAGGACAAAAGCGATCTTGAAAGGACCCAACCATAATTTTTGAAACTTTGAATGTCTTCCCCTATTAGCATGAGCTGAATCCCACAACAATACTTTCTCATTGAATTTAAATTTGACAGTTTTAACACTCTTGTTGAAATATTTTTTAACAGTCTTTTGTCTTCTTTTTATATTACCCAAGGCAAATGTCCTTTGCTCCTCTAAATCCAGGAGTGCATTCATCCTTTGTGAAACATCAGAAGAATTTAACTCTTCAACCTGTAGCATTAACCTTAAGGAGGAAATTTCCAGCTTAGTATGAAGAATGGCTTCTTGACCATAAACAAGCTGGAAAGGAGTGCAACCAGTGCTCACCTTGGTGGTAGTTCGATCTTCCCAAAGGGTGTAAGTGAGGAGAGTGTGCCATTGACGAGGCTTATATTCGATGACCCTTTTATTGTTGGTAGACTCGGCCTACCCATTCCCTTGGGGGTAATAAGATGATGAGGTAAAGTGTTTAACCCCAAACTTAGCTAAAAATTGGGTCATCTTAGTGGAAATAAAAGCGGGATCGTTGTCTTTAATAATTTTCAAAGGAAGAACAAATCTGGAAAACATATTATTTTCAAGGAAAGAAAACACCTGATCATCTGTAGAATGTTTAAGCAAGACAAATTCATCCCATTTTGTAAAATATTTTGTGGTTGTCAAGATAAAGACTTGTCCTGCTGAAGACAGAGGATTAATAGGACCAATAAAGTCTAAACCCCATTTTGAAAAAGGAAAGTCCAGGAGGTTAGGTTGCAATGACATGGCTGAAAGGCGTTCTTTCTGAAAAAAAATTTAGAACTTGTCACAAGATCTCGAAAAAACATAAGAATCACGAAAGATTGAAGGCCAATAGTATCCTTTTTTGATAATCTTAAAAGCAGTGGTTTTAGAAGAAAAATGACGTCCTACGTGAATTAAAAAATTTGAAGAACCACGAGTTTCTTGCAATAGTTTATGTGCTTCCTCATCGTTGGCACAACGAAGCAACATACCATCAACATAACTTCTAAACAAGAAGCCTCCTATAATGATGTATCTAGCAGATTCGAGACATAGCCTTCTTCTTTGATGAGTGTCTAAGTTGTCTGGACATATTTGATTTTGCAAATAGTAAACCAAATTCTTATACCAAGGATGTTTAGACACAGGAAGGATTTGATTATCAATGTAGAACAGTGTTGATAGAGAACTACCATGTTCATCAATTTCTTCACTAGTTTGAACATGTTGAACTAAGTGAAGGGCTAAGTCACATCCCTTTATGGTGGTAGAAGTCATGATAGTTAAATCATGCTCCTAGATCTTGACAAGCCAATGTGAAAGCTTCCTTGAAAGACAATTTTGTGAGAGAAAAAACTTGACAGCGGGTAAAGAGACTTTTACCAACGTATGCTTACCTAAGATGAAGTGGCTAAATTTTTCAATAGCTTTAACAAGAGAAAAATCATGTTTTTCAATAAAAGAATATTTAAAATCATCATCAGACAAGCTTTGACTCATGTAAGCCTCTTGTTTTTCATTACCTTAGTCATCATCTTGCATGAGGATAGCATAAATTGCTTCCTCTGTGGCATTAGTATATATCATAAATTCTTTCTCAAAATCCAACTTCCCCAGAACCACTACGGAGATGATTTCTTTCTTGATCCCTACAAAAGCATTTTCGACATCATATGTCCAAGAAAAGGAACGTTCTTGCTTAAGCAGATTATGAATTGGTTTGACCATTATAGAAAAATCAGGAAAAAACCTATGGACAAAGTTAATAACCCCCATAAAAGATTGAACCTCCTTCTTGGAAGTGGGAGCAGGCAGATTTAGGATAGAAACAATCCTTTCAAGATCAATGTTTATTCTTGAATCAGAGACAATGTGTCCAAGGATATTTCCCTTGGTAACGTCGAAAATAGACTTAGAAGGATTTAGAGAAATGAACAATTTCCTACATCGCATGAGAACTCTTTTAAGATAACCAAAATGATCTGATCGGTTTTTAGAGTACACAGTTAAGTCATCAAGATAGATCTGAATAATCTTGCCGATCAAATAGCCAAAAGCTATTTTCATATCTCTTTGAAAAGTGGCACCTGCATTGGGTAATCCAAAAGGCATACGTTCATAAGAAAACGCTCCCCAACGAGTAATAAAAGTGGTTTTATATTTATCTTCCCTTTTTACCTTGATTTGATTGTAACCAGAGAAACCGTCAAGTAAGGACATCATCTATGACCCTGCAACTTGCTGCAAAATCATTTCCATATGAGGAAGAGGAAAGTGATATTTTATACTAGCCTGATTCAATGCGCAAAAATCTACACATAATATGATCTGACCAGTTGTTTTCCGAACGGGGACCAAATTAGAAACCCATTCTGAATACTTAACCATAAAGATAATCCCAACCTTCAAGAGTTTTTCCAACTCCTTTCTAATAGTTGCTTCCAATGCAGGGTTAATAGGTCTTTTTTTTTGCCTAACTGGTTTTATTCCCTCCTTGATAGGAATGGCATGTTGTATAAGAGCAGGATAAAAACCACGAAGATCCTCATAAGACCAAGCAAAAACATCTTGAAATCCACCAAACAGTATGGTGAACTTCAATTTTTCTTCATCAAAACATTGGGCACCTATTTTAACATTCTTTGGAGACTTGGGGGTTCCAATATTCAAGGAAATGGTTTCACCCACTTTCCTTTTCGACTCCTCTTCTTTATGTTTCTCTTTGTTTCCTACATCACTTGATGAAAATGAACTTTCTAGAGGATTCAAGCCCTTAGGAATCTTGTTACCTTCCATTGATATAATTTCCTTAGGCTTATAAGGTTCATTTTGAATGAAAGCACAAATTCTCTCATCACTAGGGATGAACTGCCATGATTCTATATTGTCAGGGATATGTGGACGATATAGAGATTGAAAAGTAGAATCAGGTCTTTGTGGTAGAAGTTGTCGATTAGGAGAGGCTGCAAAAAAAACTAACCGATCAGCCATTGAGTTCAATTCCCTTTTAACATGAGTGATGTTGAAAGATAGTAGGTTTGAGATAAGTGCCCAGACAGTTTGGGTGTAGTGTTTCATCAACTTGTTGCTAGGAGAGTATATCTTACATACAAGGTTCACAATAAGCTCGAATATTGGATTCCCATGAGCGATTAATCTCAACCCGGGTATTAGCAGTATCTAAGATGGTATTAAACAAGTTTAAAGAAATGTTGGTCTGGTCTTGAAGACCGGGCTCAACATTAGGCTTCCTTGCAATAGGTATAGTCATTAAGAAATGAAACAGTCAAAGAATCAATATCATAAAAGTAGATATATTCAATGATAATCAAACATAAAAATCAACCAGAGAGATATGGAAGATCTCCACAGTATGGTCACCAAATAAATGTTAAGGAAAATATATGAAATGATCTTACTCAAGCATTTTTAGATCTTTCTTGGCTAAGGCAAGATAGACAGGAATATCACCCTATGTTTATAGTCTCAAAAATTGTTTCCTAATCCACAAGTATTGGTTACAAGGGCTTATGATGATTTTTTTATAAATAAAAGATTGCTAAAAAATTCAATATTTTATATAATTTTCTGAATATAACAGATGTAAAATTAAATGTGGAGACAAAAGAAAAAATACCAAAGAACAATTTAACTCAGATGAGACGGGAAATCAATCGCTTATTTCCTTCCAATTGATCAAAAGAATCATTCTCTTTACAAAAATCCCTCAGGAAGTTTGGACCAAAGTCAAACTTAGATATCCCAGATGAAAACCATACAAAAGGACTTCTGACATAAAGTAAAAAACTGAACTTTAAAAGTTGGATCATCTTGCCACAGATTGCTTTCCACTAGACTTTGCACAATATCCTTTCTCAATCATGGAATTTAATTCATAAATAGACAAGTCTACACAAAATATCAAAGATAGATCAACACCTCTGAAAAACAAGTGTCTGAATGATGTAATTCGGCCTTGAATCTTGTTGTCTACAATAGGACCCTACTGTCATAAAAGAGAATTAGGCTTTCAATGAATTAAAGAATGAATGAAAACTGAACTTATCTCAATAACACTCAAGAGCAGACCTTAGTATGTTTTCTCCTTCTATTCTCCCCCTGTTCCTCCTTCTTTTTTTTCCTTTAAGCAATCAGAATTAGTTGAAGTAGTTAAACTACCTATTTTAGTTAAGTTAACTAAAAATCAACTAACTTTTAGTTTAGGGGAATAATTGATATAATAATAACAAGGGTCTTTAATAAATAATAACTAGTAGATGGGACCCCCTATGAATCCCTTTAGTTTCTTAAAAACCATAAACACAACTAGTCAATCAATCAAACACATCCCTCCTTGTGGCTCCCATCATCATTCTCATAATTTGAAAATTAATATCAATGATATTTTAAACCATATCCAAAAATAATAATATCCAAACTATCCAAACATAGTGTGTTGTCCAAAAACTTCGGCAGTCAACTGTTCTCAACAATCAATTAATAAATACACTCAAAAACCATATTTGCCACTTTGGGAGGCATTTTTCCCTTTGTTGTTACTATCTCCCTTTGATTTTTCTGAATTATCCTTAGTTTGTGTGGAGCCTTTAGGCATGATCTCACTAATAACATGAGAGCAATCATCTCTCAAGTGCATCCGGGATGAAACAGATTTGGCGGAATCACTTGAGAGAGAGGAGGGGGAAGCATCAACTTTTCCTTTATCAGGCGCATGTTGGGCTTCGGTTTTTAGTCTCTTTCTTGCGTGGGAAGACTGTACAGGTGAGTGTGCAGGGGAAACTTGGACAATTGGGTTAACTGGTGGAGGAGGAATAGGTAGAGACAAATTGAGCCAACCACGATGTTGGGAGACTGTTAGATGGACAATCTCTTTCCATCTGTCATTTTCAGGGACTTCAGATTGTAATGAGACATGAGGGGGAACTAGGATTCCAGGGACATGTTGGGTTTGGAAGGGATGCCTTTCTGTCCTAGGTTGGACTACCCCTTGTCCAATCCAGTTGAAAAACCCATCTTGGAAAAGTTGGTTCAACTCTTTTGGATCTACATCAAAATGCATCGAAAACCTTGGCCTTCTAGGGCCCCTGTTCCAATTTCATCTTCCCCTGTTATTTCGGCCATGGCTTACTCTGCTGAAAAAACTCATTCCTCTATGCAGCGTTTATTAGCAACTAGTTTCTTAAAAAAACCATACATGACATCTCTTTAAATATGAAACAAAGTTTGGCTCAACAACACATCAGACTCATGCAATCCAATCCATAAAAATTGTTTAATACTTGTCAATGAGTAGGGGGTGAATAAGGGTTCTGGGATATTTGAGGGATTGTATTGAGCAAAAAGTGATAAAATGAAAGGGGGTAGATCACGGTTACTTCTCAACAAATCATCAAACAATAAACTGTATTGTAATAATAAAACATATCAATTGTAACTCATCTCTGTGTCATCCTTCAATTGCTATAATATAGAGTTTTAATTTAATTATAATTTAATTTTAGAACATGGCGTGCAAAGTGAATATGGGAATGTGAGGGGATTCGTAATGTGCGGAAAAGTGAGAGAATGGCAGGGAAATTAACGGATATTGTTCATAAAGAAAATTAAGTAATCAATAATCATAACTATGTACTAAAATCACTCCAAAAATACCAACGCCATACCAACAATTACTGTGTATCAAACTGTTCATTGTTCCAACATTTAAATTTGCCAAAACTTCTCAATTTAGAACAGTCTATGCAATCATACTCATAATCAAAACAACTTTCTTTTCAAGAGTCCTGTTAAGAAAATTGTTATCACCCTATAAGTTATAGGATCAACTGGTGACTAAGATATTATCTGTCTATAGTGTTTTTTGTTGACAAATGATTTCTCTTTCTGCAAATAATTTGAAAAAGAAAAGAAAATGAAAAAAGAAAAGAAAAAAGAAAAAAGAAAAAAGAAAAGAAAAAGAAAAAAGAAAAAAGAAAGAAAGGAAAAAGAAAAGAGGGCATAAAAGATTTTCAATAAAGGCCCCATGCAATAATAGTAACTTGATCCATACCTTTCAAGCATGGCCAAGTTCTTTTTAAATTTGATGTTGATAGGGTAGTGAATGAGTTTGGCTAAACAGTTTAATCTTAGCCAAAGTGTCTATGTTAGATTAGTGAATAAATCTGGCCAGACTGTCTAATCTTGGTCAGATAGCCCCAGGGTAGAGTAAATTCTTAACCCAACAGTCTAATCTGGGTTAATTGTCATAGGAAGCTAGGTTAGAATATAGGCTAGTTGCTTTGTTGCTTCATTTCAATAAGAACCAGTTTGATGTAAGTGTTGCACCATGTTTCAGATACTTAAAGGGTCGTTTGCCTAACCCCTTGGTGGTGTTGACATGAAGAGCCTTGGAGAAAACCCATGAAAAATCACTTATCCTAAGTTTCCTCGGCGCATGTATTTTTCGCGCCCTCACTTATACTCCGTTCACCTATCAGTGGTCCAGATGATCGCGCCCAGATCTACGGTGGACAGATCATTCCGGACCCCCCCGACCGTTCTTC
>ML781907.1:829500-856410 GCA_009831015.1 Picea engelmannii | reverse complement strand
TCAGATCTTTGCTTGTGCTTCTACATCTTGAATATATTGTGATCTCCATGTGTTGATGAATCTTGTATGCACTTAATAACTCAATAAATCAGTAGTAGTTAGTGATTCCAAGAAAGAATTTGGCTTGGGATCATTACAAAAGGTATTGAAGAGGATCTTCATTTAGGGGTCTCAATAAAATCCTTTGGCTATCATTGAGGTGCCCGATCATGAAAAATATTTGTTTAGGCCCTCAAAATGGCCCTAGAAGTTCAGGAACCAAAAAAATGCTAAAAATAGTAAGTTTCCAAAAAACTATTTTGAGCCGGCTAGAAAAGGTGGGTGGCCACTGAGATCCTCTTGGATCAATCCTCCCCCCTTAGGAAACAATGGTCTCCATTTTGTTGAGTTCCCCCATCAGGCAAGGAAGTTTCTGTTAAATTTGGCCCTAGGTGAGCCACTTGCCTTGGTGCAGGAGTTGCTCTGCTTTGACAACCCGATAAAGTTGGATACTTTGTTGGAGAGTGCCCCTGACCTGTGTGTCTATGATATGATCAGTGGATGCTTGTTCTATGTAGTCAGGGTTGAGCTTTGTTGGTGTTGTTCTGCTATCTCTGAGGTGTCTAATAATGTTGGAAAATAAGGTTGAAGGAGGTCCAAATTGAACATTGGGATCAAGACAAGGATGGGGGGGAAGGTTGAGCTCAAAATAATTGTCACCCAAAACCTTGGTGATGGTGTAGGGTTCATAATGGAGTAGATGAAGCTTCTGATGAGGCCATGTAAGGCATTTTTCCTACAAATGCAACCAAAATTTGTCTCCCACCTTAAACTAGTATGGAACCCAATGTTGATCACAACGTTGCTTATACTTAGCATTGGAATTCTGTAAAATATCCTGAACCTGTTGGTGGATGTGATGGATCCGATCAATGAATCAAGTGGTTTTTTCAACTCCAGTTGGAGCATGCAACGAGTCTTCCTGGGTGGCTCCAAGGGGTAGTGCAACATCCATGGAACCCAATGGTTGAAATCCCAACCCCACCTGAAAGGGGTTGTGGTCGGTTGAGCTATGTATGGCTCTTTTGTAGTTGTGTTGAACATAGGGAAGACTCTCATCCTAGGTGTTGGGGTGATTGGAATTGTACATGCACAGGATGTGTAGGATCATCCGGTTCATGACCTTGGTTTGACCATCCGTCTAGGGGTGGAAGGAAGTGGACTTGGTGAGCTTGGTGTCCAACAATGACCAGAGGCTCGAATAGAATGTGTTGAGGAACCAATTGTCCCGACATGAGATAATGGTTTGTGGGATCCCAAAGTGTACCCACACTCGTTCAAAGAAGATCTTGGAAGTGGCCTTTGTTTTTATGCTCTTCTTGCAGGAAACCAGAATCGCCATCTTGGAAAAGTGATCAACAACCACAAAAACACAGTCATTTCCCTGCTTGGTGGATGGAAGGCCCGACATTATTCCATTGAGATGGATTCCTAGGGCATGTTAGGAGTAGGCAGAGAAGTGTAGATGCCTTGTTTCTTAGTGGTTCGTTTGGAAATAGCACAGGCAGTGCACGACCAGATATATTTGCTAACATCTTGTCAAAGTTTCGACCAGTAGAAATGTTGTTGCAACACTGCCACTGTCTTTTCCACGTCGAAGTGTCTTTCCACTCAACTGTAGTGGGTTTCCCAAATCAGCTTTGTTCGCTCACTTGATGGAATGCAGAGATCACCCAAATGACACAACATCCCATCCTGAAGATGAAAATTAGTGGCAGTTGTCTTTGTGCCCAACATCTGATATTTGTTGGTGAAGTCAGGATCTCTCCCATAGAGGTGGGGCTATTCGGAGGTCTCGTGGCAGCAAGAATCGAGCACTATGGTGAGTTTCGTGACTAGAGGTCGACTGAGGAAATCAACAACTCTATTGGTACTTCATGTTTTATACTTGATGTTGAGGTGGAACTACTAAAAATATGTGGACCACTTTTGATGGCGGTCATTCTGTAATTTTCGTTATGTCTGTATGAACTGCAATAGCTTATGATCATTATGGATGATTGTCTCCTTCCTGAGAATGTAATGCCTCCACTGGAGGCAAGCTTGCACAATGGAGTACATTTGTTTTTTGTAAGTAGGGTACTTATGAACGACATCTAATAGTGTCCCACTATGATAGGCTACGGGGTGGTCATGTTGAGTGAACACTACACCCACAACATAGTCTGAAGCATCTGTCTCAATCTCAAAGGGATGTTGTAGGTTAGGTAATGAAAGAACTGGGGTGGAGCACAAGTGCTAATTCAAATCATCGAACACTTTATGTTGGGACATGCCCCACACAAAAAATTTCTTACCACCACCCCTGGTTATTTGGCTAAGGGCTCATGCAATATGGGAGAATCCCAACACAAACCTGCGATAGAAATTGGCAAGGCCTAAGAAGCTCTGAATCTCAGTGAGTGTGGTTGGGGCTATCCAGTCATGGATGACTTGGATCTTGGTTGGATCAACATGAACACCATGTGCATCAACATTGTAGCCTAGGTATTGGATCATGTCCATGCCGAAGGAGCATTTTTCCAAGTTGGCATATAGCTTATGCTACCGAAGAGTGTGCAGAACTTGTTGAATATGTTGCAAGTGTTCTACCCAAGTCTTTTTGTAGACGAGGATGTCATCCAAATACACCACCACAAAAGAATTAGTGGAAGGATGAAAGATATTTTCCATCATCCTCGTGAAATTTGTTGGGGAATTTGTCAAACCAAAGGGCAAGACCAACCATTCAAAAATACCTTCTTTTGACTTGAAGGAAGTTTTCCATACATCTATCTATTCTATTGGGACCTGATGGTAAACATACTTCAAATCAATCTTACTGAATTATTTGGCCCCCTTGAGATGATCAAGGAGAATGTCGATTTGAGGAATCAGGTATCGGTTCTTGACTGTGATATTATTTAGGGCATGTTATCCCCTAGCCTAGGGATAACTAATGAGATTGTGTATCAAGGCCCACAAGTCCTAGACATGGAGTACCGAGAGGCATATTGACTTGAGCATGGCCCTAGAGGGCCCATCTTTCTTCTTCAGCACCTCCACCTTGTCAGTAGTAGCAACATCCATCCCATCGGCATGGTCCTTCAGCAGCACTGGGTCTTTCTCCATGAGTTAATGAGTCCAGGTATCATGGTATGTGTCACTCTGATTCTCAAAGCATTTGAATATGTGCATTTAATTATTTTTTCTTATGACGTGTGCTTGGATCTTATGCCTTTCCACTTTTCCACACCTGGGGGGAATGAAAAGATGCCCTGGCAAGTTGGTTCCCATAGGGTTTGACTTGCCACTGGGTGGGTTCATGAAATTTCATCATCCGTTCCCACCATACTTACCACTTTTCATATTTTTCCCCCTCATCCATCCCATACATTGGTTTAGGAATAGGGTTTGCCAAGCTAGCAAAGGGTTGTACCTTATCTTGTGGTAAGAAGGGGCTAAAGGACCAGAGGGTAAAAGTAGCTAGAAAAAGATGAAATACAAAAGAACAAAACCTTCAAATGCTTCACCCAGGGATCCCCGAGAAAGCAATAAAAAGCTTCAGCAAGAAACAGAGGGACCCATAAAATAATAAAATCAATACCTAGTTGGAGGATAGGGCTCTCATCACGAGCTAGACTATTAGGTCCATGGGCATGTAGTGGTATGACACTACCATTCAGTTGGTCACCATGCTAGGGTAGTGGCTCTTGGTGGCATAGCCAAGATAAAGGGGGTCTCATCACGAGCCAACCTTCTCATCTCTATGAAATGCTTGTGGGTAACATTGTCACCACTGGTCACCATGCGAGGGGAGTGTCCCCTAACTATTCTCTTGAAATAAAAAGAAATAATATAAAAGATAAAACGCATTGAATGGTCTTGGAAACATTTTCATCCATGACAAGGTGCATCTCACCCTCTTTAGAGGCACCCACAAGAAAGCCATACATTCCCCTGTCCTCACTGCACCCATTTCTCAAACATCCCTCACCACCTCATCCACTTACATGGCATGGATTTGTCTTCACCTGGAAACATCCCACATCCAATGAGAATTAGCCCAATAGGACCTCCTAACGTCCTCTCCAACCTGGCTTGTAGAATAGCATAACGTATTTGAGCACTTGTCTGGGAAAAGGGGGTTTTATGCACATGTTTAATAAACTTGATTATTAGATGTGATTTACATTGCTATGATCCCTGTAACTTATGATCCCATCAAGGGCGTACATGTTGTTGTTGCAGGGCCACACCCAAAGGATAGGTACACATGGGGATATGATTAGTTCAGAACTCCATAGGGCTAAAATCCCACTAGATAGATGTTGAGACCCTAGCCAGAGGCAGAGATAGGACAAAGGTTTGCACCATAGAGAGAGTAGGACGTTCCACCAGAGACAGCCTGGCAGGCCTGGACCTAAGGGGTGTTTCCCTCCCACTATGATGTAGGCCTTGGAAGGCCCATGACATCACCTATTTAACCCTTGACGTCACCCATCATTTGATGGACACTTTGGAGGCAGTTGTGTGCCAAGTGGCACGTGTGGCTTGATCCAAGGGCCTTGGGAGGCCTAACGTTTTTCTCCTAGAAGCCAACGTTTCATCGGAGAGACCTAACATCAACCTAAAGGGCATGATGTCACCATTTTTCTTGATTTAGGGTTTTAATTTGTCATTTAATGTAAAAATTGGATATTACATGTAAACTGGCCATGTTGGCCTTTTTGAACTAATTCTAGTCATTGTAACTGTATAAATAAGGGATTTTCCCTTGTATTATTTCATCATATTTCACTCACACTAAGTGAGGTCTCAAATTTGTGCCCTACTTAGGGTTACTTGGCTGAAATTTAGTGCGCACTTCTTGATGGAGGCTTATTTTGGAGTATTTTGGCATTTTTCTTGGTGGAAGTGTTCAACTAGGCTATGTGATAGATGATTCTTGGTGAATGTAAGTAAATTTTCTGCAATTTTTCTTCATTGAATGGTTATGGTTGTATTTATCTTGCATTTATACTAAGATTATGAAATTGGTAGCTTAAAACCCTAGGAGGCTAAAGCACATGTTATTGTTCTTGCCTTAATAACTTTCACCTACTAGATTATGCTAGAAAACCAATTTTCTTGGAGCTTTTTGTTAAGGTCCTTGCCATTGCAACACCCTAGCACCTTTCGCTTCATCTAAGACATCATATTTTTCATCTTTGATCTAAAGAAGGAGGAAAAATACTAAGGCCTAGGGTTACCTACTTCCTAGTAGCCATTTTCCCCCTAGGGTTTGGTGATTAAAGCCTTGGGCTACCAACACTTCAATTAATGACCCCTCTTATCTCTAGTTCTGTTATTATAATTTGTTCCTTCAAGATTTTCCGCTTCCTAAAAGGACTTCATTTACCCTAAAAAGAATTGATCTAAGCCTTACAATTGAGTGATTGAGAAAAGCTACTATCAAAACCTTTACCTTAAGCTCTCTACTAACTAATCCTAACCTTATACTAGTTTAATATACTAACCTATTTGATGTTGTTACTAAAGTAAGCTACAACCATATATTGCAGCACTAAAAGCACCTAAAAGTAATTGAATACTTGATTAATACACTGCCTTATTTGCTTCTGACAAATGCTAGTACTTTGGTATTGATGAGTAATTATTCTTGGTCATTTTGAATCCATTTTAAGGAATTTATTGTGAAGCTAATGTCTTATAAGAATCACTTCTATAAAAAAAAAAAAAAACTTCGTCATATATCAACTATTGCTTTTATTGATAAAGTCCATGGTTTTATGAAGTATTAACAACAAGTTGTACTTGGAAAAGATATATTTTCTTGTTTCTTTATTTTGGGCACGTACATCTTAATACCTCATTACTTCATTGGTTAAAACCCCGAGACTTTATGATCATTGTGATTTGTGAGAGGGGACATTTTCATAGACACTTTAAGCTTTGCCTTCTCAAAACCCCAGGTCACTGGGGACGTCTCCCCTGGGCCATCAACCCTAAATAGAAAGAGGTATCATATTGATGTGACAGTGATAGGATAACCTCTTGTTACACTAAATTACCTTCCCTTAACCTTTTCCTCTAGAATAAGTACAAATTGAGCGATAACATTTATGTGTCGTTGTCGGGGACCATTGAGTCAATTCTCCTCAAGATGACACTTTTTAGTAATCCTTTCCTCAAAATCCTTTACTTTGCAAAGCTTGCCTGGCGACTCCACTGAGGGTGATCCCCTCATCCCTTTGATAGTTTCAAGAAAATTATCTGGTGACTCCACTAAATGAAAAATACAACCATGACTTCTCAATGGGACCCAGGAAACTTTAAACCCTTGGATATGAATAAAATACTAGGGTATCCTCAACGAATGCCTCTGAGGTATGAAAAATGGCTCCCTAAATTCACTGGTAGTGATGAAGAGAATCCTAATAAAAATGTGCGTGATTTTTATCCTTTCTTTCAACTTCATCCTATCAGTGACGATGCTGAAGAATTTGCAATGAAACTTTTCTCTGCTACTCTTCATGATAATTCCAGGAGATGGTATGAAGACCTCCTTGATGCTAGTATTGCCACCATGGATCAATTGGAAGAGGTTTTCCTCGAAAAATGGGATCCTTGTGTTTTTCTAAAAAAACTTACTCACATGAAGAAGAATACGAATGGAACTGTTGGGGAATTTCATGTTAAATTTGAAAGGCTATTACAATAGATCCTAATAAGCCATCACCTGTCACATGACTTTCTTCTTTTTCTTTACACCAAAGCCTTTATGGGACAAATAAGTTTCCCTATCGAAGATAAAGCCCCTAGAACAATCCAAGAAGTTTATAATATGGCTACAAAAATCGAAGCCAACATCTCTTCATTCAAATAATAATCCTTTGTTCCAGAAGTCAAGGCTTGTGAGCCCAAAGACACCCCAGATATTCCCAAGAGAGCATGCTCCCTTGAGACATTTATTGAAGAAACCCTGGAAGATTTAGAACAAGACATCATTCAACAAGAGGTTGAGGAAGGGGTTCTTGATGAAGTTTACCAATCCCATGGGGAAGAACAAGAATTTACTCATGCTTCTACTGAAGATAACAAATATATGGTTAAAGAGCAAGAGCCTGGAGATATCAAACATGATGATGAAGTATCGATATGTGTTCCTCCCTATGATGAAGCCCTCCATGAGATTATTCCTCCTGCACAAGAAGAAGAGGATGAGGTTAGTCATTTTCCTTTTCAAGATTTTGATAATACCTTATTCTATGATTGAGAGAGTGAAGGAGAAATGGAATCCTCGGGCAAGGTAGATCCTCCTTGTTGTATAGTTGAAGATGTAGAATCAAGTCTTCCATTTGATGAAATCATCCAAATACTTGAAGCTCATACACAAGAATAAGTAAGCAAGGTCAGTTGTTTCCCTTTCCAAATTTTTAATGATTCTTTATCTTATGATGTGGAAAGTGAAGAAGTGTTGGATGTTTTTACCCCTTCATGCTATAATGAAGATGATGATTTTGTTGATAATATTGAAGAGTTCATACATGTCGGGAAATGTAATTGGGATGTGATTGGATATGATGGGGATCCCATTTATGACATTGAGGGTCATGTCCAAAAGTTTCCTTTACCATTATCACATGAAGTTACTAATAAATTTGACATTTGGCAACAAGGACATGACATGATTACAATTTTTTTCAGATACCCAAGGATGACCTGATGCTATGCTCTCCTAATAATTTTCGATCATACCTTGAGGACTTTGATGATAGTTCCTCTGAGCACTTGGATTTATTCTATGAAGAAAATTATCAACCATCGTTGTGCTCAGATCGTGATGAGATTAAGGAAGTTGTTTTCCTAAAGAAGAATACTTGTGATGATATTTTCTACCTACCTTTGACTATTTTACCTCGCTATGTCACTGAGGGTATGGTTCTAAAACATGTCCCGTATCCCAAGTCTTTTGTAAGACAAAGCCTCCTTTTGGTTTTGGGGGGAAGGTTTGGTACCTTGAGAAGAAGCTTATTATCACAGTCTTCTAGCTTCCCCTTAAGGAATTGTCGGTCATTCTTTTGGTTCTTGTTGATCCCTTCCCAGGTCTCAGATTGTGAAGACGTCCAACGTAGCCAACATTCATACTCTTCGAGTCAATATTTTGAACCCTTGACTTTTCGTGATCCCTTTCTGAGACGGATTGAGATATTTTTTGATAGTATGACTTGACACCACTTTTTCCCTCCCACCCGCTTCCATGAGCTAGACCTTACCATTTCCAATGATACAATACATTTTCTAACTCATGTTATTTTTGTGCTTAACTTATCACTGATTTGGTTTATGATGAAGCACATAGGCAAGTATTGTGAGACATTGATAGGGTGGTTTCACTGGCTATTTGACTACACCTAGCGTTCAACCAACAGGTAAGTAGAGGCAAGTAGGTAGGCATTTATATTCATTGTATATACCAGCTGCATTTCACGATAGAGTAGTTGTATTTCCATTTGTATATATGCTTGTTTATTTTCATTTACTGTACCATATGTGAGCCAGGGGTGATATCACCACCCCAACTGATTACTATCAATATTTTGTTGAGATCAAGTAGGTCACAGGTCATGCCATAGATGTTGAGGTTCTCATGCGCTCTATGGTGAGCAGATGTCCCCAATTTGGAGCCAGATGTTATCCCCTAGCCTACATATAACTAAGGAGATTATGTCTCGAGGCCCACAGGTCCTATACATGGAGTACCGAGAGGCATATTGACTTGAGCCTGGCCCTGGAGGGCCCATGTTTCTTCTTCAGTGCCTCCACCTTGTCAACAGTAGCAACATCCATCCCATTGGCCTGGTCCTTCAGCAGAAGTGGGTCTTGCTCCATGAGGTAATGAGTCTGGGTATCATGGTATGTGTCACTCTGATTCTCAAAACATTTGAATATGTGCATTTAATTATTTTTACTTATAACGTGTGCTTGGATCTTATGCCTTTCCACTTGTCCACACCTAGGGGGAATGACAGGATGCCCTAGGAAGTTAGTTCCCATAGGGTTCGAGTTGCCACTGGGTAGGTTCATGAAAGGTCATCGTCCGTTCCCACCATACTTACCACTTTTCATCTTTTTCCCCCTCATCCATCCCATACATTGGTTCGGGCACCGGGTTTTCCAAGCTAGCAAAGGGTTGTACCTTACCTTGTGGGAAGAAGGGGCTAAAGGCCCATAGGGTAAAAGTAGTTGGAAAAAGATAAAATCCAAAAGAACAAACCCTTCATATGCTTCACCTAGGGATCCCCGAGAAAGAAATAAAAGGACTCTCAGCAAGAGACAGAGGGACCCATAAAACAATAAAATCAAGACCTAGTTGGAGGATAGGGGGTCTCATCACGAGCCAGCCTTCTAGCTCCATGGGCATGTAGCGGTATGGCACTACCATTCAACTGGTCACCATGCTAGCGTAGTGGCTCTTGGTGGCATAGCCAAGAGAAAGGGGGTCTCATCACGAGCCATCCTTCTCATCTCTGTGAAATGTTTGTGGGTAACATTGTCACCACTAGTCACCATGCCAAGGCAGTGTCCCATAACTAGTCTCTTGAAAGAAAAATCAATAAGATAAAAGATAAAAGGAATTGAATGGGCTTGGTAACATTTGCATCCATGATAAGGTGCAATTCACCCTCTTCATAGGCACCCATAGGTAATCCATACATTCCCCTATCATCACTGCACCCATTGCTCAAACATGCCTCACCACCTCATCCACTTACATGGCTTGGATTTGTCTTCACCTGGAAACATCCCATGTCCAATGAGAATTATCCCAATAGGACCTCATGACATCCTCTCCAACTTGGATTGTGTAATAGCATAATGTCTTTGAGCACTTGTCTGGGAAAAGGGGGTTTTATGCACATGTTGAATAAACTTGATTATTAGATGTGATTGGCATTACTATGATCCCTATGACTTATGAGCCCATGGAGAGCATACTTGTTGTTATTGCAGGGCCACACCCAACGAACATGTACACATGGGGAGATGATTAGTTCATACCTCCATAGGGATAAAATCCCACCAGATGGATGTTGAGACCCCAACCAGAGGCAGAGACAGGACAAAGGTTTGCACCAGAGAAATAGAACGACATTCCACCAGAGACAGCCTGACAGGCCTGGACCCAGGGGGGGTGTTTCCCTCCCACTATGATGTAGGCCTTGGAAGTCCCATGACATCACCTCTTTGACCCTTGACGTCACCCATTGTTTGATGGACACTTTGGAGGAATTTGTGTGCCAAGTGGCATGTGTGGCTTGATCCAGGGGCCTTGGGAGGCCTAACATTTTGCTCCTAGAGGCCAACATTTCACCGGAGAGGCCTAACGTTACCCTAAAGGGCATGACATCACCATTTTTTCTTGATTTAGGGTTTTAATTTGTCATTTAATGTAAAAACTATATATTACATCTAAACTGGCCATGTCGGCCTTTTTGACCTAATTCTGGTCATTGTAACTGTATAAATAAGGGATTTTCTCTTGTATTATTTCATCATATTTCACTCACACTAAGTGAGGTCTGAAATTTGTGCCCTACTTAGGGTTAATTGGCTGAAATTTAGTGCACACTTCTTGAAGGAGACTTATTTTGGAGTATTTTGGCATTTTTCTTGGTGGAAGTGTTCAACTAGGCTATTTGCTAGATGATTCTTGGTGAATGTAAGTAAATTTTTTGAAATTCTTGTTCATTGAATGGTTATGGTTATATTTATCTTGAATTTATACTAAGATTATGAAATTTCTATCTTAAAACCCTAGTAGGCTAAAGCACATGTTATTGTTCTTGCCTTAATAACTTTCACGTACTAGATTATGCTAGAAAACCAATTTTCTTGAAGCTTTTTGCTAAGGGCCTTTCCATTGCAACACCCTAGCACCTTTTACTTCATCTAAGCCATCATATTTTCCATGTTTGAGCTAAAGAAGTAGGAAAAATACTAGGGCCTAGGGTTACCTACTTCCTAGTAGCCATTTCCCCCCTAGGGTTTGGTGATTGAAGCCTTGGGATACCAACACTTCAATTAATGACCCCTCTTGTCTCTAGTTCTCTTATTATCATTTGTTCCTTCAAGATTTGTGTCTGCCTAAAAGGACTCCATTTACCCTAAAAATCATTGATCTAAGCCTTGCAATTGAGTGATTGACAAAATCTACTATCAAAACCTTTACCTTAAGCTCTCTACTAACTTCTCCTAACCTTAGAATAGTCTAATCTACTAACCTATCTGTTGATGTTACTAAAGTAAGCTACAACCATCTATTGCAGCACTGAAATCACCTAAAAGAAATTGAAAAGTTGATTAATACACTGCCTTATTTGCTTCTGACAAATGCTAGTACATTGGTATCGATGAGTAATTATTCTTGGTCATTTGGAAGCCATTTTAAGGCATTTATTGTGAAGCTATTGTCTTATAAACATTTCTGCTATAAAATTTTGTTTGCTTCATCATATATCAACTATTTCTTTTATTGCTTGCTGAAGTCCATGGTTTCATGAAGTACTAACAACAAGTTGTACTTGCAAAATATATCTTTTCTTGTTGCTTTGTTCTGGGCAGGTACATTGGGCAAGTACATCTTAATACCTCATTACTTCATTGGTTAAAACCCTAGGAATTTATGATCAGTGTGACTTGTGAGAGGGGACATTTTCATAGACACTTTAACCTTTTCCTTCTCAAAGCCCCAGGTCCTCAGGGACGTCTCCCCTGGGCCATCAAACCTAAATAGAAAGATATATCATATTGAGGTGACAGTGAAAGGATAACCTCCTGTGACACCAATTTTCCTTCCCTTAACCTTTTCCTCTGGAATAAGTACAAATTGAGCGATAACAAGGCCCAATAATCAATGCAAAGTCACCAAGTCCCGTATTTCTTCTGCACCAACACGATTGGGCTTCCAAAAGGTGATGAGATAGGTCGGATGTGCCCCTTATGGAGGAATTCTTGGATCTAACGCTTGATCTCCTCTTTATCTAGCATTGAGCAGCGATAGACTAGCCCATTCGATAGCATTGTGTCAGTGGTCAGATCGATGGTATTCTTGACATGATAGTGCATAGGTACCCCAGTAGGTGATGTGAATATGTCTTTGTATTCTTCCACGACATTATCCACTTTCTACTACTGTGTGGAGAGATTGGTCTTGAAGGCCATGGATGTGGTTGCAACCTTTTTCTCACTCTGAGAGAGAATCATGAAGAAGACAAAATTCTCCGTCTGATAAATGACCTTCCTGCATTGTTTGGTAGAGATCAAGGAAATATCACTAGGTGAGACTACCTCAGGAATCCTATACAATTTCATGTTCAAAGTAATAATAACACTGTGAGGCCTAGACTCATATATAGCATGGCATTTCCATAAATAAGGTTGGCCCAAAAGAACATCACAAACTTCAAGGGAGGGACATCACACAATACCTCATCTTTGAATGGAATGATGTCATATGACATGCAACACTATTGGATGGTGTGAATATCGCTTCTTTGACAGAGCCATCCAATGGTGTACGGATATGGGTGCGGCATTGTCAGCAAGGCTAGCTGCTTGATGACATATGCTGAGATGATGTTCTTTTGGCTACCACTATCAATGATGAAGTGAAACGGAGTGCCTTTTACCCACATCTGTGAATGAAAGTGGCACTCACCTTCCTCTAGCTCATCAGGTTCATCGGGTTGGATCTTGGTGGTACCAACGGTGGCACTAGATTCCAAATCAATGATCTATCTCCCCTTTTCTAGTTCTGACTCATATTCGGAACCTGCATTTGATTCAGAGAATTTTACATTAGCCACCAATGACTGCTTTGAGAATCAATCAACAATTTTATGCCAAAGGCTCTTATGGAAGTCGCACCACTTCCCAGTATCTTTCTTCGTCTTCCCATTGTTGTTATTTTCTTATGGCTTGGACTAGTTGTCCTAAGGTTGCCCATATTTTCTCTGTCCTTTTTACTATGGGTTAGGGCTGCCCTTGCCCTTCTTCTATTGTGAGGGGTTCCCAGACCCTAATTGTTGTGTCTTTTGTTTCAGCTTCTTCTCTATTTTGATGGCATATCGATAGGTCACGCCCAAGGATGAAATGTACAAAAACTCCATTTCTGTCAGGATGTATCTATGCAAATTGCCACGATACTTGAGCACTAGATGTCACTCAGAATCTTTGATACCCATCTTGGTGCGCAAGGTATGGAATACATTAGTGAACTATGGCATTGTTTGGTCTCTTTCCTGCCACAGTGTGGTCCATCTTGTATACAAGTCGTCATAACTTCCAACAGGGTAGTATTGTTCCTTAATAGCATCCTTGAAGGAACCCCAAGTGGGTGCAACTTCAATTAATGTGGATCCATCTATTTCCTTTTTCTCACATAAATTGTCCCACCAATCTTTGACATGGGGTACGGCCTTGAGGAGCACAAATGTAATATTTTCTCTATCAAAAAAGTTGTGGACCGAAAAATACCCTTCTAGAAGGTTTAACCATTTATCTACAAAATATGCATCTATTTGACCTTCAAATACAGGAATATAAAAATTGATTTGTACCTTGAAGAGGGTGGTACCTCTTCTTGAGGTGGATGTGTCGCTTGTCGATAGTCGTCGAAGGATTTGTGCAAAGTTGTCCATCATCTTGTTCCTCTGTCGCTCAAGGGCTTCCTCGAGAAACATTTTGAAAGGATCTCCTGTCCCTTCATATTTTTTTTCACCCACCATGGATGGTTTCTTGGGCATGTGAGAGAATATTTCCTCAAGATAAACAAGCTCGAGACCCAACTCTCTATACCTTGACCGCATCGGGGACATGCATTAAAAAAAATGACAAGCAGGCCACTCTGATAACACTAATCTGGATTTATGAGCGGAATGAAATGAAACCATGGATTTATAATATTAACACGGAGACACAATGAACAATAATAGAGATATAGTAAAACTTGACTTCTATTAAATAATAAATATGTTGAAAATTGTAAAATGCATACTGAAAACAAGCTTGTTAGGATGGTGGCAGCTTATCTTTGAGAAGAGATGTGATGGCTATGCTCATTCGCAAGAAGATGAGTATAATGAGGCTCTGAAGAAATTTTTACAATAAACATGAATTCCAAAACCCTATACATCCAAAACCTAACCCTAGGAGATGAATCGCCAAAATTCATGTGGGCCCCGTTGGGGCAAGTTAGTATATCAACTTCCTGGGGTCATAACTTTTGCATATGATCTCCATTTAGGATGCACGATAGCTCGTTGGAAAGGTATTGATGAAGAGATTCATTTAGGGGGATCACTAAAAGCCTTCAAGTATCATTGAGGTGTCCAATAACAAAAAAGATTCATTTAGGCCCCCAAAATGGCCGCGTAAGTTCAGGAACCGAAACACTGCTAAAAATAGTAAGTTGCCAACAAAATGTTTTGAGCCAGTTGGAAAAGGTGGGTGGCCACCGAGATACTCCTATATTGGTGGAGGTCATAGGTTTGAACCCACGGACCTTTCCCTCCATTTGACATATGGTTACAATATAATTTAAATATAATGTTTTGTCGCTCTGTTACAACTGATACCCTTGGCACACTGGTTAGGACGTCGAGTTATTTGGTGAAGGTCACCGGTTCAAAACTCATCCTCCCTATTTTCCATCCGCCATTATACAAATTGACTTTAAATATAATATTGTTCAATGGAATATTCGATTATATCCATTGGTCCAATTGTTATCCCATTGGAATGTTTATGTCGAAGTCGTAGGTTCAATTCCAGTCGACACCAACAATTTTTTATACCTTAGCCAAGATTGGCCAATTGGAAGGTGCCATCTATCACCTTCTGGATGTTCCAAATCCTTGCCATGTATCCTGCACAGTCACCTTCTCTGTTAGCATGCCACATCACCACCGTACCTTCCATGTCAATACCATACCTACCTCTTTAGCACGGTATCTACCATGCGTCATCCTTACTTCCACCTGTTAACCTGTTAGACTTCCACGTCACCCTTATATAGTGCCACATGTCATCCTTTCATTAATGCTACATGTCTTCCATATAGTGTATGTACATTCCACATGTAATCCTGCCATGTGTCAGCCTCTAGTGATTCCACGTGTCCATATGCATTGTTTCCACATCATCTAACCGTACATGTCCCTAATTCCACATCACAAATTGTCCTTTTCCATTTGCCCTATTTTTTCCGAACTTCAAAAGGCCATATATTATTCATACAACATCCATTTTAGGTCGTTCAAATTGTGTTGAAAATCTCTCATAGAGCTCTACGCAGTGGAGTTTTTTTTATCAGCATTTGCGACTATCAATTTTTGAGCATTATGGATCCTCCTCGATCACCTAATCCCTTTGAAAAATGGGAAATAGATTTTTTTGGGCCCATCAATCCTCATGTGTGTCACACACGGGTGCACTAAATCATTACCATCACCAAATACCTCATAAGGTGGGCCGAAGAAACGCTATTCAAGGATTGTACAACAAAAACACCAATGCAATTTATTTTGTATAATATCATCACCTGATTCAGATGTCCAAGGGTGTTGATGAGTGAGAAGGGGTCACATTTTGTGAATGAAACTATTCAAGAACTCACCCAGGAATTCATGATCCATCATCAGAAGTGCACCCCTTATCACCCTCAAGCAAATGGTACAGTGGAAGATTTTAACAAAATTTTAGAACATGCTCTAACAAAAGTTTTCAATGTTCAACGTGATGACTGGGATTATTGCATCCCCATAGTCCTATGGGCTTCTCGAACCACATCAAAAATGTTGACGAAGCACATTTCATTCATACTTGTCTATGGAAAAGAAGTGTTCATGCTACTAGAATTTGTTGTCCCTAGCCTCGGGGTCGCCCTCGCCACCGAGATGATCGATGATCAGTCTCTTCAACATAGGTTAGATGAGATAATGGAACTATAATAATATCATATGATGGTTGGTCTTAGTCAAATTTTTGAGAAATAATGAAAGAAGGCATGGAACGAGCATAACATACACCAGAAAATTCTCCATCCTTATTATTTGTTATTATTATACGAGACAAAATATTTACACCATCTGAGCAAGATTTGCATGCACTGGTTGGGTCCTTTAGTCTAAATCAATGAATCAGGTGTCTCCAAGATATAAACCCTACAAGTTCATCCCCTCAAGGGCCTCATTAATGGAAACAAGTTGAAGGTTTAATATGGACCGCAGGGGTCCGCCGTCATTTAAAAACTTCCAGTCTACGTTTTGAATATAGGTTACAAGTGACAGAATATATGTGTGCCTCTCAAGGGTAGACTAATGATCAAGGATGCAAATTTTAACTATGTAAGTGACAAAGAATATATGTGTGCCTCTTATTCTTATTTTTTAGACGAGACATGCTTAATATCTTTCATTTTTTCATAGTGTTTGTAGAAAACTATTGGTGCAATGCACATTCCTTCTATAGTTGTGGGGTGTGACATTGCATCAAAGATGTGTTGTTTGGATGTTGAAGCATGCAGTATGTGTCTCACTACATTCCACACCAATAACATCAAAGATAAATACATGGCAAGGTCTCTTGGAATTGATGAAGGTGCATAGATCAGTCAGAGATGATGATAGGTAGATTAATAATGGATCCATCATGGGCCAATGCAATGAATTGTTTGTTGGTTATGTGTATATTCTTGTGATTTTTGTAAGAATTTTTCTATTTGATGGCTTTGAAAACATGGTATTTTGGCCACAACTGAGGGCTACATCGTGGCTAG
Organism: Picea engelmannii; assembly: GCA_009831015.1. Classification (NCBI taxonomy): domain Eukaryota; kingdom Viridiplantae; phylum Streptophyta; class Pinopsida; order Pinales; family Pinaceae; genus Picea; species Picea engelmannii. The sequence goes on along the minus strand of ML781907.1, from coordinate 839,549 downwards.
CACTAACAATGGTTGTAATGCCATTCATATGTCTTAGGGTGCTACAAGATTTCGCCATTTGTCAAAGGCTTATTGAAATCCACCTATGAGTGCACTCTACTAAATCTACTCATCCACATGTCCCATCTCCCATCTATATTGTCTCTACTCTACCCACAACCTTTTTCATCCTTCCTATTGTCTTCAAATTTCTTATAGTCAAACTTTTATTTTGAAGGATTGATGTGCTTCATGTTGGGACTACTTATTGTTTCTTGCCAAGATTGAGATAAGGAGGATGGTGAATATTGTAGGGTCTTGATGAATTAATGTCACTACTTTCTCAAGATAAGAAGGCTTGATTTTTCTCTCTCCACAGTACACCACCAATGAGACCACCTATTCTCTGCGTAGATGCATACTCGGTCAAGTCCCTTCACATGAGATGGCCCCAAGACTTTCATGTTTAGGACCTATGGGCTACATGAGGGTTTGAATATGAGCATGCATCAATAGAGTGTGGATGGTCCTCAAAATTTCCCCTAGGGATTATGCTTTTCACGCACCTTCTAGGTTGAGGGGTCGAGCCTCATCTAGGCTCTTGTGAGATGTTCATCCACCCATATTGCACACCTAGTAGAGACTCTAACTCTTCCACGAGATCTAAAGAAAAAATCCCTATGGTAATTAATTGCTACTCCTTGTTTTCTATTTCAGCATAAGAAAAATTATACTTATTTCTAGTGATTTTCTGTTGTATATAAATTAAGCCTTCCATGGACACTATTGTTTTAGAATGCCACAATAGAACTCTTGAAAATGAACTTACTTGTTTACTAATTTTCAATGAAAATGATTGTTATCCCTAGAAGATTATATCTCATTGTATTATGATCTCAATGTATTATGGCAAGTCATTGTGGCTCATTGCATACTCTTTTGTTAAATCTTTATTCAACAAGTTAGATAAACATGATAGGTAATTAAAAGGGACTATAATTTTGGGTTTTTCTTCCAACAACATGGAGGATTAATATGGTTTGTAAATTAGGGTATTTGAAAGTTGTGAATTTGTGACAACCTCTATTCATGATTGGATCGGATACACTAGTGTTTCTAGGAGAGTTGGTTCTTGTTGCCTCGCCTATCAATGCTAGTATTGCCAATTAGGATTTAGATATTAACATAGAGTGCATTCACCTTTGGTCTTGTGCATCATGTTTCCATGGATTAACAATTGGGAAACACTTTGTAGCAGCATCACAAATTTAGAAAAAATTATGCTTGTGAGAGTTAATATAGAAACAAAGTCAATGAAACCAATAACCATGTATGGATTATGTAGATAGTGTGTCATCTTGCAATGGTAATCACAAAAATGGAATTTTTCCTCACAATAGTAGAAGCCCGATATCGGTACAATGGTATAATTCGTAGGAATAACAATCGAGTTATTTTTCGCTGCATATATAACCTAAGCATTATAAATAAAGAGCTTTGCAATCCCTTGATAGTGTGGCCTTGTGGCTTGGTACAATAGTTCCTTATGTATGTTATGTTTGTGTATATTTTTCTCTAATATAGTATGAGAGATAGTCTAGGCTTGACTCCCTCTTGAGAGAGACTAGGAAGATGGGAACTGATGTTGTGAGATCAAGATTTGTATAGTTGAGGATATACTAGACAGTGTAAGGATAACATAGACAATGTGAGTGTGTCATGTTTGATTTTATATAGGGTGTTCCATGTGCATGCATAAATAAGGTTCTCCATTATTGTATGCGCATACCATAGTGCTCAAAGTATAGTTAATAAAATATTGTGATGTTGTAGCTTAGTTTATATGTGAATAATGGATCTGCTATCATGAATGATGTCATGTGCTAAGAGGTTGATCTAGCTTGCATTTTCTGATATAGAAAAATGCTTTAATATCATTGTGTAATGATGAGTTCTCGATGAGAGTCCAATGTCTATGTTGGTGAGTTGTTTTTTCATCGATGAACCATATATTATTGCCTTCTCATTAATCCATAACAAAGGTGAGAGATCAGCGTGATATTCAAGAGTTTGACTATTAGATTGAGGGTGGATCCAATTTCCTCTGAAGACCTCTCTAAAGAATAAATTGTTTTCTCTACTCAAAGTGAGTGGGCTACTATATAGGGTGTATCTAGAAATTGTTGAACTTGTTGTTCGAGGATTTTGACATCTATGTGAACAATGGATTGAGTTACACACTCACCGAATGCTTGAATTCCATTAATGGTGTTATCTTCCATGTATGGCCACCCCTAAAGTGCAACTGGACTTAAATTAACATGCCCATTTCGCTTAAACATTTGAATGGGGAGATCCAGATCTTCATGAGGAATTGGTATAAATTGTCCACAATTTGGAATAGTTGAAGTTCCAATCTCATTTCGAGGTAGGCACATAATGTTGTCGAATGACATTAAGTTGATCATGCCCACTTGATATTTTTCCATATTTATCCAAGCATCGGGGGATGGATGGAGATTGCTCTTACTCCATAAAAAAAATTGAATCCACTAGCCTACGTCCCAACTACTTGGAAAGTCACTAACCATATACATCCACACACTCAATAGAGATTTCGTAAAGGATATTATCTTCATCTAAGGTCTCGAAGCTTGGGTAATATTAATTTATTATGCTTACCTAAGGTTGATTAAATAATAGCATAGCTGGTCCCACAAAAATAAGAGCCATTAAATGATAAATTACAAAAAAAAAAAGTCATAGTTTAAACGTTCTAAAAAATGACTCTTCTCCGACGATTTTTTTTGGGGACATTTTTCCAAAATACGACAAGCAATTGTTGTATCTGCAGTTTATACAATAATCATGATCATGATTGACCTCTTCTAAATGTTGACAAGAGCATGATTATACAATAATTTGAGTGTTTGTTTTGATGTTTTTAAATATCTTTTGACTATAGACTTATAAATGTATGATGTTGTTTTGAGTTATCCTAATTCTTTCTTTTGAGTTTTTTATATTATCCTAATTCTTGCTTTTGAGTTTTTTATATTGTGTTTGTGATTGGGTTACTAAGTAAAAAAACTTTTTTTTTTTAATATGAATCCATTTTTTCAACCATTAAAATTTCTATCTTGACTCACTCATTTTATCTCTTATTTATGAAAAAAATATATATTTTTTAATTAAAAATAATTACACATATAAATCTTATTTTTAATAAAAAATAATTACACATTTATTATTTATATGTGTTGGTTGTGGAGCCTGATTTTCTTCCTGATTTATAGGTCTTTTACTTTCAGCCGTGTTTATACCCCATGAAGTATTTACACCCCAAAAGTATGTACACTCTTCCACGCGGGGGAGTGCAGAGGGGGGGTACCCCCTCTGCAGGGTTTGGGGGCAAGCGGGCCCCCAACTGGGGTTCGAGGGCAAAGCCCCCAAAGCAAAAATTGCCTTGTAAAAGTATATTGTAATTTCATTGTAAATCTGGACCGTTCATTATAAGGTCACAAATCTAATGATAGAGATTATGTTAGGGTTTTTTGCCCTAGAAGGCAACCCTCTTTTATGAGGGAAATGTATTTTGGCTATGTAGGTTGGCAAGTATTGTATTCTAAGAGAGGAGACTGTGAGAGAAAGAAGAGGAAGTTATAGCGGGTTTTGCTGTAGGTTGTATGCCTTTATTTTGCTGGATAATAATAAAGAAAGGACGTGGCAATTTCTCTGGTGGATGTAGCCCACACTGGGTGAACCACGTAAATCTGTGTCTCTCTTGTATTGTGTATCTTCTGTGTTTTATTTCTGCATTTGTTTTATTTTATTGCTCCATAGTCATGTTTTTCTAACAATATGAGTAATTATAAAAACCTTAACTAAAAAATCCAATACAATGGTCGTACACATAGTGGATATTTTTCAATGGAATATGTATTTCCACTCACAAAAAATCTCCTAGATAGGGCATCTCAGACCTCCAATTGGAAGTAGAAAGCTTAAAATTTAGTCTATTGAAAGATGAGGTACGAGGATTAAAGTAAGCTAGAACAAGGAAAAAGAAAACAAGATACTAACGCCCATAACTAGTTTTTGTGAGACCAATCACATGCCATGTGCCTACACATTAGGTAAAACATGGTAGGATCCCCGCTATCATTTACCTTCATCTATTAAATATGTGATGTTCTCTGGATATGGGGGGTTGACACGTGGATTTCCCATAAATGATTGTCCATAGGGTCCATCTAACATTATTTGACGTCCGACAGGGCCGAAATAGGAAAAATAAAGAAACGAAAATGATTTTAACATCCATGAGGATAACAATAGCCTATGGGACAGACCGCCTCACACACTGATTTCTGCAGTTCATCCCTTTTCCTATTCAACTTGATGATGAGCTCCCCAAATTTCTCCACTATCCCCTTGTTGAATAAGTTATTCCAAGAGCTCGCTATCAAGATGCTTATATAGATGTCCCTACTGTCTTTGAAGGCTTCACACTCTAAAATGAAATGTTTTTTTGTTTCCACTTTTTTGGAGGTGGAGAACACACACACCCTTTCTTCCCAAGCTTCTGTTGGTCTTTTCCAATGCCTAGTTTCACAATGGAGTTGATGGGAATTGGTTCTTAATTGGGCAATAAGCATTTTGGCTCTCCAAGATATATTGGCCCCTATGTACGATTTTTTATGATGATTATATGTGGGGTTAAACTCTTCAATATAATACTCTTTCTTTCTCCCGAGCCCTTTATCCCAAGTTCTCTTGTGGAACCTATCAATAACAAAAGCCTTTATCTCCTTATTGTTCATATGGCATCTGTTCAAGTGATATCCCATTTATTAAGCCATTTAAGATTTTGTCGCATCCACGTCTTCTTTATTTTGCACAATATGTCATTGAAGACAACCTTAGGCCACCGATTGTCTTCCATTTGCTCAATTGTTTTTAGATATCTTACGAGACACACCATAGAAATTTCTTCAATAGGAAAAGCCCCCATTTCACTCAACATGATATCATAAGGGATTGAACTTTTAATTTTAAACTTGTTTCTGATCAAGCGTTTTTGAATCTTCTCAATTTGCTTCCACTGTAAGTCATATGTGTTGCTGGCCCACACTTCACAACCATATAGAACCATCCGGATCACTAAAAGCCCAAAGAGAGTTTGCATAGTTTTCCAATCCCATAGCTCTGCTTCTTTGCACCTATTTTGAAAAGCATAGAACACTTTCCAACCTCCCAAAGTTATTTTCTTTTTGCAACCCTCCCGACTTGGATTTTTGTTGAAGTCAATTCTGAGGTATTTGTAATCTGCCACTTCTTCAAGAGTGTTTCCTTCAAAGTAGAACTTATGTTTCTTATGTTTTCCTTTGCTAGAAAAAATCACCACTTTCGTCTTGTTATTATTGACTTGCATCCCCATTGTACTACAAAAGTGCTCAAGGGAAATTAAGTGTTCTTGCAACCCAAGAGCAGATTTAGCAATCAGAATAAGGTCGTCTTCATACAAAAGAAGCCTTATCACAAAATCACCCAAAAGAGCACCATCACCCTCCTGTGAGTTTAACCACTCTTCAATTTTGTCTATATATAAACCAAAAAGGGTAGGGGACAATGGGCACCCTTTCTTGACCCCTATATCGCTCCTAAAACTTTTGGAGATACCAGTTGATGTTTTGATTTTGACTTTAACCTCCTCATATATCCTATGGATGGCTTCTCTAAGATGTATATAAATCCCAAGTTCCCCCATTCTAAGCCAAATCTTATCTGTAGGGACCGTATCAAAAGATTTTTTGAAATCGACAAAGTAACTAAAGGCTTCCTCTTTTTTCTCCCACACTTTTTCAATGATGTGCCTTAGAGTTATACTATGATCAATCATTGAGTATTTAGGTATGAAACCTGCTTTCCCTTTAGCACGCTTATCCCCTTCTTCCGCCCACTTACTGATTCTATTGTCTAGCATACTTCCAAATAACTTTGCAAACAAGGGGTTTATCATTATGGTCCTATAGTTGGAGGGACTGTTGGCATCCCCTCTCTTGAAAAGCGGTATTGCTAGGCTCATTGTCCAATATGTAGGGAATCCCTACTAAATGATGTTGTTGAAAATTTACATAATGTGAGGTGCAAGAGTTTTTGAACCCCACTTTAGATATTCTGCTTTGAGTTCAACTAAATCTTTTACTTTTCCAACACCCAACTTTTTTATTACATAATGTGAGGTGCAAGAGTTTTTGAACCCCACTTTAGATATTCTGCTTTGAGTTCAACTAAATCTTCTACTTTTCCAACACCCAACTTTTTGATACCCACTTCAATTTATTGCATGGTGAAGAGATTAGTAGTAGTGTTGACCAAGGGAGGGGGGTCCACCTTAGGATATTGCTCATAAAGTTGCTTTGCATACTCGAACCATTGATAGGCTGTGATATTATTTTCATTTTGTTTCTTTTTCGTTTGAAGTTCCTTCCAAAATAACTTGGGGTTATTTTTCCCCAAGAAGATTAGTTCCTCCCTCCTTGAGATCATGAAATCAGATTTTTTCTTTCTTACAATTTGCTTGTAAGCTTTTATGTTTATTTGTTTTTGGATTGACTCTTTCAAAGTTTTCCTTGTTGTTTTGCATTCCTCATCAAACCAAACATTAACCGAAAAGCAGCTTTTTTTTTATTTCCTATTTTTTGCTCTTTTGCATTCTGTAAGTGCGCTTTGTATTAAATTTGTTAGCTCATGGCTATGAAGGCCTTGGGACGGAATTTTCTCCTTGTTAAACAACTTGTTTAGTGCTATCTTGAAGGTGTTATAGTTTTTTTGAGTCAACAGAATTCTGCCCTTTGAAGGAGGTTGTTGAATGTGCTAATTTTTATTCCCGTGTTGTTGTTGTTAAGCCCAAGTTAGACTTAAATAGATTGGTTTATGATCATATTTCAACTCCCATAGTTGTTCACCAATCAAAACTTCCTCAATTTTCTCACACGGGTGAAATTGCCATAATTTCGCCATCTAGCCAACCCATTACAAATGATTAAGTCAAATGCCCCACATAAAGTAAGCAATTGCTCCCAAAAAAATTTGCATCTTTTGTTGTTCTCTGAGACTCTTGTCCACTGATTATTTATTTCTTCTGTAAGCCAAATGGGGTTGAAATCTTCCTTACAACGAAGAATACTATCTTGTTCACATGTTGTCCTAGCATTGAAATCACCCACTAGGACTTCACTTAGTTGAGAGTACGCTGCAATATCATTTTTAAGGCTACAAAGGGGTTTTTGTGGTCAAGCCCCCTATTTTTGTAAGTTTTTCAAACTTGTGGGGCAAAATAACATGCTACAATCCTGATGATGTTACCATTTTCTGATATTTTAAACCAAATGAATTGTTTATTTGAGTCTTATCTTTCTAACTGAATGAGACGACCTTTTTTTTTCTTCACTAAGACCATGATACCCTCGTGTCCTTTACCATTTTCAGTTGCTTTGTTCCACACTACCATCTTTGCATACTCTTCAAACATAGGTGTCTTTCACCCTTCATGCTCATGTGTTTCCAATAAATAAATTATGTCTCTATATTCCATGATAGGTCCTAACCCAGGTCCGCGCCTCCAAGGATAACCTCTGCAATTCCAACAAACTAATCTTAAGGAAACTTGGGAGTAATTTTATTGCTATTTTTTTTGGTCTACAAGACACAAAGTTGAGTCTTCACCCCTATTTGTCCATACTGGCCTTGTTTCATATTTTCCTGCTAATGAAATTGTTGTCTCGTCTTGGCTACCAACTTGCTATCTTATTTTAGAATGAGGATCGAAAAAGGCAACAACAACTTTTCCTTTGAATAGCCATGCCATTTTTCCCTCATCCCTTGCTGCCCTAACCTTTGACAACTCTTCCCTTCTTTATTCTTGTTGTCTAATAGTTAAATCTTTGTCTAGAAAAAAGAGAGAGTCTCTCAAGAGTTTCTTCTTGCCTAGGAGAATTTGCTTGTCACGTATGCTTGACATTATGACTTTTATGGGCCTATCTCTCTCACCACTAGGCTTACCCACCCTCCATGCTTGGCAAATTCGGCCTTGCCGAAGCAACTTGTCCTTCAAAAATTCACTTGCAAGATCAAGAGTACACTCATTTTTTCCATACTCTCTCACACCTTTGATACTTACATTTGGTGCTTTGCCTTGTCTTTCCTTGTTTTCTCTACCTTGCTTGCTGTCCCCCTGGTTGTGTGTTTCTTTTTCCTTATGAGCAGAATTGCTAATGACTTGTGCCCAAGTTTTCAATTTTTTTGTGAAATCTCTTTTCTCTTCATCCCTTGCTTTCACTCCATGGGTGTATGCTTGTTTACCTGTTTTCACTTCAGCGTTAGGTGTTTTAGAGTTCATCCCCTCTCTAGTTTCCACAACAGAATCTTCTCTGATTTGCTCGACATCGTTCAAGCCTTGCTATTCAGCCTTTGCTTCCAAAAAGACTTCTTGCAATAGTGTCACTTGATCTATTAAAACTTTATTGTTTTCTGCTAAGTCCCAATTTTCTACTGTCAATAGTTGGATTTGAAGGTCTCTCTCATGCCCTTTGACTTCCAAAACCTCCAATATCCTCTTGGCATTTAGTAACTCTTGCACATATAGGTCAGGTGACCATATGAGAGGTGTGGATGTGGGACTGTACAATGCATAATCATTGTTGTCTTTAGTCCTGTTGTTGTTACACCTTTGCAAAAGAGACTTGTTTGAAAGTTTATTATGGAGGGTCAATTTATTCCTTGTCTGTTCCCATTTTAGATGACCAACTCTATGTTTTAAAATACCCTGAAACTGTTTGGCATTGAACCAAACCCACTTCCCTGCTTTGATTGAAAAGGCAATTTTCACTTGACCTAAATGGTTTGTTTCACCCGAGATGGGTACCTCTTATCCATTTCTTATGTCTATTGAATATATTGTCATTGCCATAGGAGAAAAGAAAAAGAAAACACAAAATAAGAAACAGTATAATACATGTCTATCTATTGGAGACAAATAACTGACAATTCGGGAGCCCACCTAGATTATGTGGCCCACCTCACCTCCATGGGCGCATGCAGATTCGGGCATTATTCATGTTCATACATATGAACCGTGTTGGCTGATCGAGTGTTGTTCTTGTTCGGGCATATGAACCGTGTTGGTTTCTCAGGCGATGTTCCTACTCGAGCGTTGTTCTTGTTGATGAAGACGACCTTTTTTTTTTGTTCCTGCTCGGGCGTTGTTTCTGTTGGCTGCTCGGTCGTTGTTCCTTTTAAATCGAGGAGAAACAATAGAAAGGGATACAAAGGATATGTATGATGAAACACATTTNGTTGTATCTTGATGTGTTAAAAAAAAAAAGGTAATACAATTCTATTATGGTGTGTTATTCATGTGCAATGGCTCCTCCTCCAATTTCTTTTTTGGTATTAGAGCAAGGACAACCCTGAATCTCTCACGAGAGGGGCTGTGATCATGAGAAATATATAAAGATGAATGTACTATAGGATTAATATTTAGGTGTGTGAGAGGAGATTAATATATAGTTGGAGTGAGATCCAACTAACTCCAAACATGGAGATGTAGGTTGAGAGAATATATCAACAGTCTCCTACAAATCCTCAAACTAATCCCCAAACTTTAGTATGCAGCATTAATGAAGCATTATCTCTAACACGAAGATTAGATATTCAAACTTTTTGATTGTGTTAATAAACCAGAACTTTATTTTCTAGGACACAACTTGCCCCACTCATAGATGACAAAAGATTAAAATAATACAAACTCTTAGTTCAAGATTTTGTCCTTTAAAACAAAGTCTACAACTCGTTGAGATATTTAATGATATATTTTCCAAATTTTTTTGTGAGATTTGTTGCTTGTTATATAAATTTAAAACGAAAGTCTTCCACTTTTATGTATTTAATGATATATTTTTCCTAAAATCTTTAGTATGATCAGGTGGATGTATAAATTAAACCAAAGTCTTCTCTTTGACATATTTAATGATATATTTTTCATAAATTATAAAAGAACTCCTTGT
>ML781907.1:793945-828932 GCA_009831015.1 Picea engelmannii | reverse complement strand
AAAAAAAAAAAAAAACATAAATCTATAACATAACATCAATGAAAATATTATATCAAGTTTAAGACCTTGACACAAAAAAAATTATATATAATTATTCTCTACTAAATATAGTTAAATATATTATTTAAAGACGATAACATATTGATCAAATGTTTATAGTGAATATTGACATATTTAAATGAAAAAAAAAAAACATAAATCTCTAACATAACATCAATGAAAATATTATACCAAGTTTAAGACCTTCACAAAAAAATGTTTATATATAATTATTCTCTACTAAGTATAATTAAATATATTATTTAAAGACTATAAAATATTAATCAAATTTTTCTTTTTAAATATACACATAACTTATCAAAACATTCAATAATATCATATATGTATACATACCTTCAAATATAAGCATAATATCATATATATATATATATGTATACATATTTTAAAAAATTTCAATTACTTTTCTTGATCTTTCTCTCAAAAGAAAAGGGATGAGATGGAGCATGTTTGAACAAAAACTAAAATTACAATAAATGTATCTTAATGATTATGAAATATGTATACATACCTTAAAATGTAAACATAATCTATCAAAACATTCAATAATATCGTATATGTATATACATACTTTAAAAATTGTCAATTACTTTTCTTGATTTCTTTCTCAGAAGAAATGGGGCATGTTTGAACAAAAAATAAAGCTACAATAAATGAATCTTAATGATTATAAATAAAAAGAAAAATCATACTCGTCATCCATTACTATTCCTAGGATTCTCAACATAGATCTCTTGCACGAGTAAAAGTCCTTGTTAAAGTTGTCACTCTCTTTGAAAGGTTGGTCAAAGTGGGGCTTGCAATATAGCATTCCCTCCATGTAATTGCTCAACTACAAAAGGGGACCAATTGTAAAAGCATAGAAACAAGGAAAGTTATAACCAAATATCTTCTCAAAAGATAATGTCTGAAAACTCTAATCAAATAAAATGAAAACTAAAGTAATATAAATGAAATTATAATTAATTTCAAATCAATGAAAATTTAGTAAACATAAAACACATTAAAAATAAATTTATTTTCTAACAGTAAATTAGAAATAATAGCTAGTTAAATCTCATAGTAAAATAAGAAGAAAATAAATTAAAAAAAAAAATATTATTTACTAACAAGATAGATTCATGTACATATATTATTTTTTATCAAAAATAAATAAATAATTTACATGAATAACAAAAACATATTATTTTTTATTATTATATTTATTTTTTTAATTTTACTCAATACTATACATGTAATACATATATTTATTAAAGAATAATTGAAAAAACCTTCAATTATTCAAATAAGAAATAAATCTTCACACAATCCATGCAATAGCTTTCTTCGTTTAGAGAACATTACATTCTATAATTATTTGAGACATTTCAATACCTCATGAAGTTGATGATCGTTATTCATAATGGTTTAATTTATTATTATTAAACTTTTGCCACATTGACAATTTTTTCACGTAGGACTTTTGCATTGAACATGTAACTAGTTTCAATTTTTAGTAAGAATAGCAGTGTAACTTTTATATTTAACTTTCATATGATATGAATTAATTAATGAGCCAATGAATATATGGATGAGACAAGCTACATAGTTTTTTTAAGCATAATTAAAAAAAAAAAAAAGCATGTTTGGATTATCTTTCAACTTTGTTAATCGTAATATTAAAAAAAATGCGTTTTGTACTTAATTTAATAACACTTTTTAAAACACTGACAACCAAGCTTATGTTTTTCCACACTCTCTATAAACAACCTATTTATGTTAGACAAACCAAATTCAAAATTCAAGGCACGCGCTCTCTAATCTAGAGATAAAAAAATATCTAAAAACAATACAATAACATGTTTGATTAAATGTTTCGCTGAAAATCTCAGCAAAAAAATTGTCATTATACTTCACAAAGTGACCATCATATGCATTGCTCGAAAACATATTATAAATACAATCGATTACCAAACAATACGGTTTTTAAAAATGTAGAAATTATGAATTTATTTTCCTATACCGCTAACGTTAACGTTTTGAATGGCCAAACCATTTACACCTCCAAAAAGTAACATGAATTCTTAGAAAGATGAAATTGTTATTTGTTTTGTTTGGCTAATCGAGATCTCTAATTAGAAAGTTCAGATAGTCTCGAAAGATAAAATTGTTCTTTCTCTTATTTGGCTAATCGAGATTTTCTTATTTGGTTAATCGAGATTTTTAATTGAAAAGATCAAATAATGTAGTTATGCCGAAGGCACTCTTTATTGTTAGGTTTTTAAAACCATCTATTTTTTTAATTTTTTCACAATAAAACCCAACTAGAAAAACCACCTTATCACTTAAACCCAACTAGAAAAACCACCTTATCACTTCAGTACTCCAGTTCTTGGCCAAACAAAACCACCTTATCGCTCCAGCTATCATGCATTTCATTTCTTTGCCGATTAGGACACGCCTTTATTTATGTTGCTCTCACATCACAGAAACTTGGTCAGACTGCCTCATTCTGTATTTGATTTACCCTCACCGCTTAAGCCATTTATTATTGATGTTTATCTTGGTGAGAACGTTTGCAGCATTCTGTATTTGTTTTACCCTCACCGCTTAAGCCATTTATTATTGATGTTTATCTTGGTGAGAACGTTTGCAGCATTCTGTATTTGTTTTACCCTAGCCAGATATTAAAATATTATAATTCCGGAAAATATTAAAATGGATAAATTCCGTAGGCGGTGAGGGTAAAACAAATATTAAAATGGATAAATTAGAATGTATCCATTAGAATTTATTCTGTATTTGTTTTACCCTACGGAATTTATCAATTAGAATGTATCTGTATTTTTATATTAACAAAGCAATCGACAAAGCAACAAAAGGCTTCTTCTTTTTTCTCTCACACTTTTTCGATGATGTGCCTTAGAGTTATACTGTGATCAATCATTGAGTATTTAGGTATGAAACTTGCTTTCCCTTTAGCATGCTTATCCCCTTCTTTCGCCCACTTGTTGATTCTATTGTCTAGCATACTTCCAAATAACTTTGCAAATAAGGGGTTTATCATTATGGTCCTATAGTTGGAGGGACTGTTGGCATCCCCTCTCTTGAAAAGCGGTATTGCTAAGCTCATTGTCCAATATGTAGGGAATCCCTACTGAATGATGTTGTTGAAAATTTACATAATGTGAGGTGCAAGAGTTTTTGAACTCCGCTTTAGATATTCTGCTTTGAGTTCAACTAAATCTTTTACTTTTCCAACACCCAACTTTTTGATACCCACTTCAATTTCTTGCACGGTGAAGAGATTAGTAGTAGTGTTGACCAAGGGAGGGGGGTCCACCTTAGGATATTGCTCATAAAGTTGCTTTGCATACTCGAACCATTGATAGGCTGTGATATTATTTTCATTTTGTTTATTTTTCATTTGAAGTTCCTTCCAAAATAACTTGGGGTTATTTTTCCCCAAGAAGATTAGTTCCTCCTTCTTTGAGATCATGAAATCAGATTTTTTCTTTCTTACAATTTGCTTGTAAGATTTTATGTTTATTTCTTTTTGGATTGACTCTTTCAAAGTTTTCCTTGTTGTTTTACATTCCTCATCAAACCAAACATTAACCGAAAAGCAGTTTGTTTATTATTTCCTATTTTTTGCTCATTTGCATTCTATAAGTGCGCTTTGTATTAAATTTGTTAGCTCATGGCTATGAAGGCCTTAGGACAGAATTTTCTCCTTGTTAAACAACCTGTTTAGCGCTATCTTGAAGGTGTTATAGTTTTTTTGAGTCAACGGAATTCTGCCCTTTGAAGGAGGTTGTTGAATGTGCTAATTTTTATTCTCATGTTGTTGTTGTTAAGCCCAAGTTAGACTTAAATAGATCAGTTTATGATCAGATTTCAACTCCCATAGTTGTTCACCAATCAAAACTCCCTCCATTTTCTCACACAGGTGAAATTGCCAGAATTTCCCCATCTAGCCAACCCATTACAAATGATTAAGTCAAATGCCCCATATAAAGTAAGCAATTGCTCCCAAAAAAATTTGCATCTTTTGTTGTTCTCTGAGACTCTTGTCCACTGATTATTTATTTCTTTTGTAAGCCAAATGGGGTTGCAGTCTTCCTTACAACGAAGAATACTAGCTTGTTCACATGTTGTCCTAGCATTGAAATCACCCACTAGGACTTCACTTAGTTGAGAGTACGCTGCAATATCATTTTTTAAGGCTGCAAAGGGGTCTTTGTGGTCAAGCCCCCTATTTTTGTAAGTTTTTGAAACTTGTGGAGCAAAATAACATGCTACAATCCTGATGATGTTATCATTTTCTGATATTTTAAACCAAATGAATTGTTTATTTGAGTCTTATCTTTCTAACTGAATGAGACGACCTTTTTTTTTCTTCACTAAGACCATGATACCCTTGTGTCCTTTACCATTTTCAGTTGCTTTGTTCCACACTACCATCTTCACATACTCTTCAAACATAGGTGTCTTGCACCCTTCATGCTCATGTGTTTCCAATAGATAAATTATGTCTCTATATTTCATGATAGGTCCTAACCCAGGTCCACGCCTCCAAGGAAACCTCTGCAATTCCAACAAACTAATCTTAAGGAAACCTGGGAGTAATTTGATTGCTATTTTTTTTGGTCTACAAGACTCAAAGTTGAGTCTTCACCCCTATTTGTCCATACTGGCCTTGTTTCATATTTTCCTGCTAATGAAATTGTTGTCTCTTCTTGGCTACCAACTTGCTATCTTCTTTTAGAATGAGGATCGAAAAAGGCAACAACAACTTTTCCTTTGAATAGCCATGCCCTTTTTCCCTCATCCCTTGCTGCCCTAACCTTTGACAACTCTTCCCTTCTTTCTTCTTGTTGTCTAATAGTTAAATCTTCATCTAGAAAAAAGAGAGAGTCTCTCAAGAGTTTCTTCTTGCCTAGGAGAATTTGCTTGTCACGTATGCTTGACATTATGACTTTTATGGGCCTATCACTCTCACCACTAGGCTTACCCACCCTCCATGCTTAGCAAATTTGGCCTTGCCAAAGCAACTTGTCCTTCAAAAATTCACTTGCAAGATCAAGAGTACACTCATTTTTTCCATACTCTCTCACACCTTTGATACTTACATTTGTTGCTTTGCCTTGTCTTTCCTTGTTTTCTCTACCTTGCATGATGTCCCCCTGGTTGTGTGTTTCTTTTTCCTTATGAGCAGAATTGCTAATGACTTGTGCCCAAGTTTTGGAATTTTTTGTAAAATCTCTTTTCTCTTCATCCCTTGCTTTCACTCCATGGGTGTATGCTTGTTTCCCTGTTTTCCCTTCAGCTTTAGGTGTTTTAGAGTTCATCCCCTCTCTAGTTTCCACAGCAGAATCTTCTCTAATTTGCTCGACATCCTTCAAGCCTTGCTATTCATCCTTTGCTTCCAAAAGGACTTCTTGCAATAGTGTCACTTGATCTATTAAAACTTTATTGTTTTCTGCTCAGTCCCAATTTTCTACTGTCAATAGTTGGATTTGAAGGTCTCTCTCATGCCTTTTGACTTCCAAAACCTCTAATCTCCTTTTGGCATTTAGTAACTCTTGCACATACAGGTCAGGTGACCATATGAGAGGTGTGGATGTGGGACTGTACAATGCATAATCATTGTTGTCTTTAGTCATGTTGTTGTTACACCTTTGCAAAAAAGGCTTGTTTGAAAGTTTATTATGGAGGGCCAATTTATTCCTTGTTTGTTCCCATTTTAGATGACCAACTCTATGTTTTAAAATACCCCGAAACTGTTTGGCATTGAACCAAACCCACTTCCCTGCTTTGCTTGAAAAAACAATTTTCACTTGACCTAAATGGTTTGTTTCACCAGAGATGGATATCTCTTGTCCATTTTTTTTTATGTCTGTTGAATGTATTGTCATTTCCATAGAGGAAAAGAAAAGAAAACACAAAATAATAAACAGGATAATACATGTCTATCTATTGGAAACAAATCACTGACAATTCAGGAACCCACCTAACTTATGTGGCCCACCTCACCTCCATGGGCGCACGCAGATTCGAGCATTATTCATGTTCGTACATATGAACCGTGTTGGCTGCTCGAGTTTTGTTCTTGTTCGGGCATATGAACCGTGTTGGTTGCTCGGGCGATGTTCCTACTCGAGCGTTGTTCATGTTGATGAAGACGACCTTTCTTTTTTGTTCCAGCTCAGGCGTTGTTCCTGTTGGCTGCTCGGTCGTTGTTCCTTTTAAATCGAGGAGAAACAATAGAAAGGGATACAAAGGATATGTATGATGAAACACATTTCAAAGGATAAAGGGTTAAAAACACGAAACTTTGATTGCATTATAACTAAGGAGGCAGCTAAACGCAACTGGAGAAGAAGGGACTATTTCTCAAAGGTAAGTCTCGGCTTCGAATCCTGTTTGAGACGGATTATTGAATACGAGGGAGTTTAACGCATTGAATGCAAATTTTTTAGAAACTGAGCTTAAAAGGTTGCATAATCTTGTGAATTTGACTGGAAATTACGACAGTCGTTGCATAATCTTGTGAATTTAACTGATGTGGAACATGAAATTGCGGAAGATTTTTTTTATTGGTGAGTTTTATGGCGGCACTTTAAATGCCAGCTCCGATATGTGAAACATTGCTACAGTTTTGGCTCTGTGTAGTGAATTTTTATTTTAGATGCTAACAATCAGAAGCTTGGAGTATAAATAATAATGTGTGACTTGGAAATGAATATTGTATATTAAATGTGGAGATTTAAAGATTATAAAGGTTTTGCAGACAGGTTCTTCTCGCTCAGTTGCAGAGAAACGAACAGAGGATTCCCAGTACACATGTCGATTTGTAATAGGCTTTTGATGAAATACACTCAGCGATTTGCAATAGGAGCGAACTGAGACAGGTTCTTCTCGCTCAGTTGCAGACAGACGGTCAGAGGATTGCCAATACACATGCCGATTTGTAATAGGCTTTTGACGAAATACACTAGCTCGTTGCTTGATCGATCTAAATTTGGTAGGCGCGAACTGACTATTTTAATATGTTTACTAGCATACCCCTAAAAGGGCTAATGGAAATGCCTAAGTAAATAAAGAAAATTTTTCATAATAAAGGTGTTCATCATAGCTATAAAAAAATTTGCATTTAGAAATATAATTAGAAATATCTTATTAGTAGCTTTCTTTGGCACTATAGCAATCGATTCGATGAGTTGACTGCCTATTAATCAGCAGTTTGACTTAAAAATTTTACTCTTTCAAATGTTAAACATAGTAACACTAAGAAAATAATTTATTTATTTATTTTTAAGTAAAAAAGGCAGGTCCTATTATATTAAAATTGCAAAATTGCAAAGTTTTGTTGGAGTGCCAAATGTCCCGCCTAGAGAGGAAACCGAGACCGTTGGCCATTCCATGCCACTTTCCAAACTCAAAATTTAAGGCTGCCATCTTGCCCGCAGGAAACCAGGATGCATTGCCATCTTTAGATTAAGTCTGTTCTTTACTACGCTACCGATGGCATTGCTATAAGCTAACTAAGCTATAGCTTTGGTTTGCAACAAAATAAAAAAGTTTCTAACTATGAGCATGCAAAAAAACCTTTTAACCGGTGTCCTCATAATCATCTCCATTCTTTCCACGTCTGACTAGAATTGCGTAGACCTGTGCGCACGTAGGGCATTGGTGTCTTGGGGTAGTGTTGGAGTAAGCAGTGCAAATCATATCCAGGCATTGGTTGATGTGGATGGCCCTAAAAATATGGTCGTCCACCATGCTGCATACGTCGAAGATTAATTCCAAGTGCTCCGGGTGAAGAAGTGGTGGTTGGTCTTGCAAGTCTTGTGGAGTGGAGGAGAGGGGAGATTTTTTCCGTGCGTCGGCCTCATCCTTGCTTTCTTTTACATTTCCACCCCGGTGCTCTTGCTGCCTATTCTGTTGTGCCATTTCCTTAGGAGGTTCGCCGGTTGTGATATGGATGTTTCCTTCTATGCCTTCCTATAACTCTTCCTCCACGAAGCAAGATTTAAATTCCTCAGCTAGAGTATCCCTGGGACCGTGTGTTGTTCTTGGAGCAGGGGTTATGGCATCCTTTCCAAAACAGGCGGGGGGATCCCAATTGTCCGGGACCATGAAGAGGATATTCTCTGAGTAATTCTGGATGGATTCATCCGAAGCAATCTCCTCGACATACGCCATGGGAGGCGTTCCAGTTCTTCTGGACTTGGTGGTTCTTCTCCTGCTAGCTAGAGACAATTCTTTTTCAAATTTCTTCTGTCGCTTCCTGCGTGAATCGGCTGTATACCATGCCACGCCTCTACGAGGTTGCCCCCTTGCTCTTGGCATGCTTAGAAGCAAAGTTATTATCGAAATACCGACTGAAGGGGTGTCTCTGTTCCTACACCTCGAAGGTTAAGCCTTCGGCTCTGCAATCTTCAAATGCATCACAAATCCTCCAAGGCTATTGATAAGGACAAAGGTAATATCTTTGGTCATTAAGGTTGTGGTCTTAATGCTCTAATCGACTGTCCTCATCGCTCGAATGAAAGGCCTCATCATTTGGTAATGGTTGCCTGGGTTCACTCCCATCATTAATGGCGAGGAGATGGGAGCTGGTGGCCATCATTTATGGCACCATCCAGCTCTAAACTGTGTGTCCTTCCCTCTCCACGTGGCACCCCATCCGGGGTACACTAAGAAAATAATATTTATTTGAATTAAAATATATATTTTTCTTCAATTTTATTGGCCCTCAACTTTGAGGCATTATTGGAGAGGTGGTTGTGTACATTGAAGAGTAGTACATAAATCTCGCCATGAATGAAAGTTGAGATGACAGCCTCAAAATTTTCCTCAAATCCAGGGTGTAAACTACTTATCAGATGACACTCTTAGCTGACAGTTGTGTATTCAATCTCAGATAAATCTTAACTTTGATTCCAATGCAGATCATCTCATCTGATAATCGTTGATAGCCAACGCTTAAGTTGATTCTTCGTTCGTTATGTTGGTGAAATGGTTTTTCTACAGCTGTAGATTTGCAACATCACGCAATTAGAGTCACTCTAGTCGCCCATACTGACTGTTAAAATTTAGTCATAAATCCTTGATTATATATATATATATATATATATATATATATATATATATATAATCGCAAACTGTCAAGTACTTAAAAAAACAAATTAATAGAATGAGGTGTTAAGCAGTCAGACTTTAAATGTTTGAAGACAAAGAAATTGGAGGAGGAGCCATTGCACATGAATAACACACCATAATATACTTGTATTACATTCTTTTTTTTAACACATCAAGATACAACACGTATATATATAGTTGGAGTGAGATCCAACTAACTCCAAACATGGAGATGTAAGTTGAGAGAAAATCTCAACAGTCTCCTACAAATCCTCAAACTAATCCCCAAACTTTAGTATGCAACATTAATGAAGCATTATCTTTAACACCCCCCTTTAATGCTTACATTCAAAAAACCTTACAATAATGAAATCACAGCTACAACACGTAAAGAGTTACAACACTTTAAATTTTTCTGGCATGGTCTTCATCAGCGCCTATACCCACTCTGATGCCTCCAGACTGCGCTCTTTCTCTTCCTCATCTTCGAGCTTATCATTCAACTCATTTAAAATATAAATACTTCTGACCATCTTTGACGTTCTTGTAGAACTGACGCTTCTCGACCTCCTGAAGGACAATCTTGATACTAAACCATCCTATGGATACACTTCCATTTGTGAATATTCGCTTTCAACTATCCACAATTACCTAGGAGAATGATCTAAATATTGAATATCTTTAGTAGTCAGTTTCACAACTTGACCTCTTAACATAAAATAACCTATAACGGATGCTCTCGGAGCACGACAAGTCACATCAACTTGACCTTATTAAGAACAACCTATTACTAATGCTCCCAGAGAACAACGGGTCACATTAGTGGAAACCTTAATTGGCTTGTTCTTTGTGGTTCTACATCATTGATTTTCACACTATACTACTTGAACATATTATAACATAAAATAGCATAGCCACATGTACAAATACAAAAATAAATATAAAATGAAACTATGTTGTTGCCCACTTGAGAATACAAAGCTGCACCCAAGAGAAGCACTGCTAATAGGCAAAAGAAACCACTGGCGTTTATCCAAATGAGCCCAAATGTTGAGATTAAAAAACCAGGCTCCATTTTCTTGAAATCTACTTGTGGCATGATCTTTTATTTTGGCTGGATCCCTCATTCGACATGTTTCTGGCTGATCAGACTCAATTATGGCTTCTAGGCAATGATTCCTTTAGATCACAGGCAAGATGATATTACAAAGCGATATTTTTTTTTCATCAGGCAGGCACCTCAACGAACTGTACATGACTCTGCGATTCTCCAAACAACTCAATGGTTACACATGAATAGCACACAACGACCTCTACCCATGCAACAACCTCATTTTAGACTTGAGCAGTGGATTGAGAGATTATGCTCGTACACACAGGTGATTCCTATCTTTTGAACAGTGTTTTGACTCCAAAAAATTTACAAACCATGTCTTTCACATCCTGAGAAACTCCCTTCTTCGATGATAATTCAATTGTTCTCTTGTCGTCTTGGATATATCACTCAAATGAACCTACTTCAGTTCAAAATTTCCAGTGTCAAATATTTCTCTCAGCAACAATGACTCCTCAATGGTATTCCAGATCGACGACACATTTCCAAGCAGGCTCTGATGATCGACGGATTTTTTCCTTGTGCAGGCTCTGCACAACACATATTTGGACCTTCTTCAATCAAACTCACCAGATTCTTAACACAGAATCATAAACTTCTTTGTAAGCGATGGCAGAATTCACACAACTTCATGAAATATTACACTTGACAGAGGCAGCGCAAGCAAAATACTCACACAGTCACATGGAAATCTTCACACAAAAGAAATCTCCTCTCACACACCTAAATATTAATCCTATAGTACATTCATCTTTATATATTTCTCATGATCACAGCCCCTCTCGTGAGAGATTCAGGGTTGTCCTTGCTCTAATACCAACAAAGAAATTGGAGGAGGAGCCATTGCACATGAATAACACACCATAATAGAATTCTATTACCTTTTTTTTTTTAACACATCAAGATACAACACGTATATATATATATATATATAGTTGGAGTGAGATCCAACTAACTCCAAACATGGAGATGTAGGTTGAGAGAATATCTCAACAGTCTCCTACAAATCCTCAAACTAATCCCCAAACTTTAGTATGCAACATTAATGAAGCATTATCTCTAACACGAAGATTAGATATTCAAACTTTTTGGTTGTGTTAATAAACCAAAACTTTATTTTCTAGGACACAATTTGCCCCACTCATCGATGACAAAAGATTAAAGTAATACAAACTCTTAGTTCAAGATTTTGTCCTTTAAAACAAAGTCTACAACTCGTTGAGATATTTAATGATATATTTTCCAATTTTTTTTGTGAGATTTGTTGCTTGTTATATAAATTTAAAACCAAAGTCTTCCACTTTTATGTATTTAATGATATATTTTTCCTAAAATCTTTAGTATGATCAGGTGGATGTATAAATTAAACCAAAGTCTTCTCTTTGACATATTTAATGATATATTTTTCATAAATTATAAAAGAACTCCTTGTATTCAACTCATTCATATATATAATTAGTCTTTTTAAATTTTTTTAGGTAAGGTTCTAATATTTTATTTCTTAAAATAAAAATTTATTATAATTAATATTTTTAAGTGGGTATCTAAGTGGGACCTATGCACAACTTGCCAAATTCCCTAAGAGTTGTGTTTAAGAATGTGGGATGGATGAAATACTTAGGTAAAAACGAGCTCTACATGATTTTAAATTTAAATATTAAACATTATCTTTAATTTAGTTTGTTGTAGATTATATAATTTAGTTTTGTTATTATTTTAAATTATTATTGTTGTCTATTTCCAAACATTTTCAAGGCAAGGATTAAGCTACATGATGATACTTGTTTGAGAATTAAACCACTGTTTTGATAAACATGCACATGTACATTTTGAAAAAAATACATAAAACCCAATACATTTAATGAAAAAAAAAAAAAAAACATAAATCTCTAACATAACATCAATGAAAATATTATACCAAGTTTAAGACCTTGACATAATTTTTTTATATATATAATTATTCTCTACTAAGTATAGTTAAATATATTATTTAAAGACGATAACATATTGATCAAATATTTATAGTGAATATTGTCATATTTAAATGAAAAAAAAAAAAACATAAATCTCTAACATAACATCAATGAAAATATTATACCAAATTTAAAACCTTCACAAAAAAATATTTATATATAATTATTCTCTACTAAGTATAATTAAATATATTATTTAAAGACTATAAAATATTAATCAAATGTTTCCTTTTAAATATACACATAACTTATCAAAACATTCAATAATATCATATATGTATACATACATTCAAATGTAAGCATAATATCATATATATGTATACATACTTTAAAAAATTTCAATTACTTTTCTTGATCTTTCTCTCAAAAGAAAAGGGGTGAGATGGAGCATGTTTGAACAAAAACTAAAGTTACAATAAATGTATCTTAATGGTTATGAAATATGTATACATACCTTAAAATGTAAGCATAATCTATCAAAACATTCAATAATATCGTATATGTATATATATACTTTAAAAATTGTCAATTATTTTTCTTGATTTTTTTCTCAGAAGAAATAGGGCATGTTTGAACAAAAAATAAAGCTACAATAAATGAATCTTAATGATTATGAATAAAAACCAAAATCATACTCATCATCCATTACTATTCCTAGGATTCTCAACATAGATCTCTTGCACGAGTAAAAGTCCTTGTTAAAGTTGTCACTCTCTTTGAAAGGTTGGTCAAAGTGGGGCTTGCAATATAGCATTTCCTCCATGTAATTGCTCAACTACAAAAGGAGACCAATTGTAAAAGCATAAAAACAAGGAAAGTTATAACCAAATATCTTCTCAAAAGATAATATTTGAAAACTCTAATCAAATAAAATGAAAACTAAAGTAATATAAATGAAATTATAATTAATTTCAAATCAATGAAAATTTAGTAAACATAAAACACATTAAAAATGAATTTATTTTCTAACATTAAGTTAAAAATAGTAACTAGCTAAATCTCATAGTAAAATAAGAAGAAAACAAATTTTTAAAAAAATAAAATTATTTACTAACAAGATAGATTCATGTACATATATTATTTTTTATCAAAAATAAATAAATAAATTACATGAATAACAAAAACATGTTATTTTTTATTATTATATTTATTTTTTTAAATTTTACTAATACTATACATGTAATACATATATTTATTAAAGAATAATTGAAAAAACCTTCAATTATTCACATAAAAAAATAAATCTTCACACAATTTATGCAATACCTTTCTATTCACATAAAAAAAAAAATCTTCACACAATTCATGTAATAGCTTTCTTCATTTACAAAACATTACATTCTATAATTATTTGAGACATTTCAATACCTCGTGAAGTTGATGATCGTTATCCATAATGGTTTAATTTATTATTATTAAACTTTTTGGCAACATTGACAATTTTTTCACGTAGGACTTTTGCATTGAACATGTAGCTAGTTTCAAATTTTAGTAAGAATAGCAGTGTAACTTTTATATTTAACTTTCATATGATATGAATTAACTAGTGAGCCAATGAATATATGGATGAGACAAGCTACATAGTTTTGTAAGCATAATTAAAAAAAAGTAAGCATGTTTAGATTATCTTTCAACTTTGTTAATCGTAATATTAAAAATGAGTTTTGTACTTAATTTAATAACACTTTTTAAAACACTGACAACCAAGCTTAAAACAGAAACCATTTAAACTATGTTTTTCCACACTCTCTATAAACAACCTATTTATGTTAGACAAACCAAATTCAGAATTCAAGCCACGCGCTCTCTAATCTAGAGATAAAAAATATCTAAAAACAATACAACAACATGTTTGATTAAATGTTTCGCTGAAAATCTCAGCAAAAAAATTATCATTATACTTCACAAAGTGACCATCATATGCATTGCTCGAAAACATATTTTAGGATTCACCACAAGAAAATCTTTTAGGATTCACCACAAAGTGACAGCCTCCATTTGGATTCACCACAAGAAAATCTTGAGGATTCTCCTAAATTTTAGGATAAAACTCTATGTCCAGTGTAAATTTGGTGAGCAATTTTCTGGTGAAAATTTTGGTGGAATATTTTTTTTTATCGATCCGAGAGTGCGTTAATATGATAAGCACTGCAAATGCGAGAAAATTGCAAAATGTTATTTAATTTTATTTTTATATTAAAATACTTAAATTGTAAAATGTTATTTAATTTTTATATTAATATATATTTTTAAATCAAAATAAGCGCAAGTCGTTTATCACTTAAGATCCTTAATTCTTGTATTAACGCACTTTTTGCAAACAAAAGTCAAATGCAAGTTTTTGATGATTACAAATTTTCGAAGTTTATTAATATTCATGATAGCGATCGTTACTGGCACTTTCATAAAATTTTGTTAATGGTATTTAATAATGCGAAGGCGATGTTAATAATAATTTATGTATTAATAGTTTTAAGTTTTTTTTAAGATAATGTTAATAGTTTTGAATTTTTTTTTTTTAATTTAAAATTTGAAACATTTACCAAAATATTTATAGTGAATAGGAAAAGCCACCTCTACTAAGCATATCCCCTAAACTGCTTAATGTGAATGTTGAGGTAATAAAAATGAAATCTTAATTATCAGTAAAATATTATTATAATACCACTAAAAGTCATAAATATCACCACCCAATCCATGCAAGTGGCATTTTAAAAGATACTTTAAGTACAATAGTATTAGCAACAACATCTACTCAAATCCAATTTTATTTGAGAGCTTTAAAATAGAACTAATTAATTTTTTTTTATTTAACATTTTAAATGAATTAAATCATAATAATCATTTTTATAGAATTCAATAATATATATTCCAGTTCAATTTATAATATGTCTTTAATTAAATATTTGTCTATCTTTAAGGTAGCATTTTTTTTTATAAAATGATTTTCAATAAAATAAATATTTTAATTAAAAGAAGAAAAAAATGTTATATTAACTATAATTTGATAATTCTTTATAACTTCAAGGATAAAAAAATAAATATGAATAAAGTATTAATGATATATGAAGAATTTTATATGGTTTATAGATTGTTCTTCCCAACCAACTTTATGGTAATATTTACACAAAACTTGCATTCAAGGTTAATATCTCTAAAATTATTACAATTAACAACTTGAAGCTCTTCACCAAAACAACAATTCATGACATTAACTCGGTAATGTCAACAATGAGTAGACACACAAAACAATATAAATATCATCTTGCACATTAAATTCACAACAACATATTTAGAAACCTTGAATTGATTAAAGTAATCTTTTTTTTATGACATGAATAAAGTGTGCCAAATTTATTTTATTGTGTTGAATTATCAAAATAAAGTAATATTATTTTATAAACTAAAGAAAACAAATCAATATCCAAACTATTTTCATCCATTCCGGAGACCCAATGATCTAAAAGAAGCAAATTACTATGATTTCATGGGATTTCACTAAAATATTTGCTTGAGAAAGTGAAAAAAAAAACATGAGAGAAAATTTGGTTCACTGCAATTTAAAGGCCCACTTTGATCACTTGTCAAACTACAAGCTGGGAACTTTTAATGTCTTTGACAAATAGATTTTATGCTTCCTTTCTATATTTGCTTATGTTGCTACAAATGAATTAGTTAAAAAAAGGATATGATAGTTGTACATGTGTAGCTTACCCAAGTTCATAGCATAGTAGCTCTCAAGGGTGTGGTATTTATATTGAGGAGGGAGGGGGTCATAAATTATGCATGAAAGGTTAGTATTTGGTTGATTTTTTGCAAAAGAATGCTTATCTAAAATAATCTTACAAGTTTTTAAATAAAAAAAAATACAAGTTTCCTTTTTATTAATGCTTAAACACAATAAGAATAAAAAAAATTGAAATTATAAATCAATTTAAAGCTATGAAGATCTTCGGTTAGTTAAAAACTCTAAAACATTGTGAAAATTGAATAATAATCAACCAACATATTTTAAGTAAAAACTCAATAAAAGCATATTAAAAATAATACATGTGAAAATCTTTAACCTCTCAATTTTATCTATATTTATAAACACATTAAAATCATACTAAAAATTATATATGTGCAAAAATCTTTAACATTAAACTTTTTGAAATTTTTATTTTTGACCTAAATAATGGAGGTAATAGACCGTTTCACTACCCAAAAAGGAGGTATATGGTTTTTAAATAAATGAATAAGTATATGATATTTCATGATTTATTATTAAATTTTCAAAATTATGAAAATAGTGTTATAAAAATGATTTGAAATTTTAATAAAATTTGTAAATATAAATTAAATTTTTTGTATAATTAATTTAAAGATATCATAAAAAGATATATTGTAAACATTCAAATTTATTTTTTAAGTAAAAATATATGTTGTAAACATTCAAAATAGTTTTTTTAAGTTAAATGTAAGAGAGTTTGCATAATTACTATTATAATTAATCTATTTTTTTAATTGGCATATACAAAATAATATTGTACTAATAACTTAGCTACATATATTTTTATGCAAAAGAAATTTGTGTTTTTAAGATGGTTGTATGATCTTTGAATGAATATTTCAAATATATTTATTGTAAAATATCGCAAAATGGTTGTAAGATTTTTGAATGAATGTATAGAATATGACAACATTTCAAATATATTTATTATGTAATATAACTTGGCAATATGTGATATATGTATTGTTAATGCAAACCACATGAGTTGTGTCCATAATGGAAATTTTTATAACATGTACTAATGAATGACGAAACTTTAATTATGACTGATCAAAAACATCCTCAAAATCCATGTAATAACTTTAAAAACTATGGATTTTAAAAGTTGTCAAAGTGAATTAGCATGAAAAACTATGCATTTTAAAAGTTGTCAAAGTGAATTAGCATGAATGTGATTACAAAGTATATCTATCATACAAACTTGTCATGTCAAGAATTATCACATGTGTCAAGCATTTTCACGTAAGCATTATCACATGTGTCAAGCATTATCACATGAGGTTGTTGGAGTTGTTTTCAAGGTTATGCTTATTTGGTAAACCTAGGAAATAAAACCTAAATATAGATCTTGAAAAGACCAAACTTAGTTCATTCTTATAAGGTACCCACATAGTTTTGTCATTATTCTTAAGGGTTGTATAATAAAATTTATGTGTGCTTACAATGTGGAAAGAAAACTTTTACTCTAGATTCTTGCAATCATCTATTTAGAAAAAAAATAAGGCAAATATAGGTGATATGATGAATAATTATCTGCAAGTTATAAATACATATTCTCTCTCTTTCAATATTCACAAAACATTGTCTCTCTCTATGTGATGTAGGTGATATGATGAATAATTATCTGTGAGTTATAAATACGTATTCTCTCTCTTTCAATATTCACAAAACATTGTCGCTCTCTATGTGATGTAGGTGATATGATGAATAATTATCTGCAAGGTATAAATACATATTCTCTCTCTTTCAATATTCACAAAACAATGTCTCTCTCTTTTCAATCATTTATATTTGGAAATAAAGTTCTCTTTTCAATCATTTATATTTGGAAATAAAGAAATAACTCATTGTTTCAATATTTTCAATTATCTTTTCATCGAATTCATGACATATTGGTTTTTATTGTAAAATGGGAATTTTTTAAGTTTTGGTTTTAATGTGTAAATCTTTTTTCATATCGAAGAAGCTAACTATTTTTAAAATATCCATGAGAGAAATCGAATAACGCATGCAAGGATGTGAATGTGTTTCAATTAAAGTGCATCCCAACTTTTTAGGTTATTAGCAAAGCCTTTCAGCAGAAAACAATGAGTGTACACAAATTTTAATAAACACTATTATCTTTAAACTATTATATGCTTATTGTTGAACAAGACAGGGAGGATAGAATTAAAGATATCCAACAACTAGGTGAAGATAGGCAAGATTTAAAAATTGGTTTCGTTGTACAGTTTCTCAGGAAGGCAGCCGATAGGGAGGCTGGACATTTGTTGAGAGTTGTACGGATGGAACATAAAATATGGGTAGGTTGATGTTGCAAAGAGAATGTCAAACTTCTCCAAGTGAGTTGTACCTGAATTATGTTCCATCTGTAGTCTTCATTTCTTTTACAATGTTTGAAACACTGATTTCATAATAATCTATTTGTTACTTCTGGTTATCTATCAAATATGACTCAATTTCAAATTAAGTGATAGTAAATCTATAATTTCTAAATATTGCATATAATATAAAAAAAATAAAAAATATTATAAACTTGTTCATATTATTACATAAATAACATTAAACTTATTATACATTAAATTTTATAAACTTATTATATATTAAATTTTATAAACTTATTATATATAAATTTTATATAAGAAAAATATAACATTTTCTATATTATTACATAAATAACATTACATCTATTATATATTAAATTTTATAAACTTATTATATATTAAATTTTATAACACTATTATTACATATTATCTTATATATATGATTTTGTTTTTAAATTTTTATGTTTGTAGTATTAAATATTATATATTTTAA
The DNA here is from genome assembly GCA_009831015.1 of Picea engelmannii. NCBI lineage: Eukaryota > Viridiplantae > Streptophyta > Pinopsida > Pinales > Pinaceae > Picea > Picea engelmannii. The sequence goes on along the minus strand of ML781907.1, from coordinate 810,073 downwards.
ATACAAATATATAAATATTTATATATGGAAGAACAATATAAACTTTATAAATATAAAGTATATAAAAAAATAAATGAAACATATAAACTTAAAATACATATTTAGAGACATGTATGGAGGGAAGATAGATGGTGTTTTAGGGGCTTTATGTAAGGTCTTCACTTATGGATGGTAGTGGGCACACTGTTTAGGTGGGTAGAAAGGGTTGAGGTAAAAGGTTACAATGTCAAACATTGTTTGTTTCTATGTTTCCTTTATACAAGTTGAGACACTTTGGGGGCATGAGTCAAACATCATCCAAATAGTGAACCAACTAGGGGCATGAGCCAAACACTCAACTTCAAATACATTCATTTTAATTACAATATTTGTATAATCTCAATTAACAACATTAATATGAAACGTCCTTCAAATCCTTTATAATCTCAATTAACAAGATTAATATGAAACCTTCTTAATAAAACCTCCCTCAAATTACTTTGGCATTCCCATTCGCCCACTTAGGGGTACGCTAGTTTTAAATTTGTGTTTTTCTATATTTGGATAATCTGGAAGCTCTAATTGACAAGAAAGTTCAAGTACTACTAACCTGACACGTTTATGCTCTTTCAGTTATTTTCCTTGTTTTCTAAAGATGTTTGCCCAAAAACATCGAGAATGCGTCCAACTCCAGGGCCTTTCGGATTTATCAATTCACAAGTTTGACATGGTTTTCTATCCCTCCACTCTCTAATTTCTTCCCCTCTAATTTCTTTGTATTTTTGGAGAAAATTTACACACACGGCAAGTCAACTCAACACAAAAATGGCTGGAAATTTACGGATCCTCCCAAACATCAAAAAGAAAAATAAGAAAAGGGCGGTCAGTGTTGGTGCTCTGTTTAGAGAAATATTATGCATTTCACATGTGTATCTCTTTCTAAAATCCAAACACTCACACTCCGCTTCATGTGAGTCGTGTGCAATCCGTCTTTTTTTTATGTAAGAACACCAACGCTACTATGCAAGATATTCCAGAGGAAATTAATACTTCCAGGGAAGAATTGAGAATGCCCATATCACAATGAAGATCTTAAGGTAATCAATAGCTTAGGATCCCCCAAAAAATTAGAAAGTACTTTTTTTAAAGATTTTTTTATTGAAAGAATATCAAGATTTGTTGGTTCACTGATCAGGTTCGAGAAAGTAGAATTTGACTGGGTAGGCTTTGTGTGTCAACTATCATGCATTTGAAATGAAAATTTTCAAATACAATCATGAAAATGCAGAGGATGTAAATTCCTAGGTAGGAAAATAATAATAGTTGAGCTATTACGTCTCCCATCACCAAGAAACGTGGGAAAGGTCATGATTCTCCGGTAACTCCTCACTTCGCTCGGAGAGTTCAGGGTGCAGAGCTACAAGAAGGATTCTTCATTCTATCCATTACATAGAGCTCGACACCACCAATTTTATTATGTATTTGAACTGCTGAAAGCAGAGGAAGGTCTTCAAGTGTAGGAAATGTTCTTACAAATGGGCTTTCAAGGGCACACAACGGTGTTAAAACAGGAAACACTATAGCTCCAGGGCACCTTTATGAAGCTGTATGATCACTAGCGCATGTTCAGACAACCTGAAGCCTGTGTCATGCAGAGCCCTAGTAAGAAACAAGAAAGGGCACCTTGTCGAGGCATTGTTTTTGTATGATAGGGAAATTTATTTATCTCTTGGACATGCCCTGTATCACAACAATAAAATGGTTGCACTAACAGGACTTGGTCATCCATCCGAGGCAATCTAGGAATCCCAGTAGGAAATTTGGCTTGATCATTCTCATATTCGTGCCCATTAGAGACTTGCATCTCTCTATCTAGGGGAAAGATCTTTATCCAATAATCTCTAAATTTTTTATTTCAATCATTTGAAGCTATGATAGATAAAAGGTGGAAAATAATAAGCATCTCCCTCTACCTCACTGTAATGACTTTAAATGTGCACAACTAACAAATCCACAGACGGGTGGGCAACAACCTACAACAAGCTAACTATGCCTACCATAGTAGATAAGGAAGTCGTAGTCATGAGGCGAACTCATCGAGGAACTTCGAGAGGGAGGCAACAAAAATAAAATCTTAGGCACCAGTTGAAAATTGGTATTCTGCTAACCTCTCCGACGCTTTTCTAATGGAGAGGCTCAAAACTCTAGGGCTCTGGCCATTGAATTATTGAGCCTGATTCCTCTGCAATTCATAACATAAATTATACGGAGGAGAGGATGAACCTTCTGTTGGGAGGTTCTCGGAGCATAATTGTTAATTAGCTTGCTAAATTGATCGGAAGCGATGAAGGAGGTGGCTATGATGAGGCGGTTGGATGAGGCGGTGAGGTAGTATATAGAGGAAATGATTTTTTCGAGGGAAGGTGGAAGCGGAGGTAAAAACTTGTACGAAGTCAGCTGAAAAAAGATTGAAAGTTGGAGGTACACATATACAAGATGGTTTGGGTGACTGCTGGGGTGAGTGGAGGCTGTCCAGGACTTCACGTGATAGGTGTGGCAAGTGAAGGTATGGAGGGTGAGTACTTCCCTTGACAGTGACAATTGAAAATTGGCATTGTGGAGGAGATAAGTATAGGTGGACATGATGGGTGGGTGGTATTGATGTACAGAGGTAATAGTTGAACAAATATGGGTGGTAATAGTTGAACAAAGATGGTAATAATTGAACAAAGATGGGATGTTGAATAAAAATGGTTGTTTTTGAAAAATTGTCAACTAGTTCACAGGTTTTCTTCAAAAGCTATCCCTAAGATATGTCTTTGGCATAATTATTACTACCAATTTAGATCCATCTTAACCACGGATCTATCAAGTGTAGAGAGGGATCAAATCTCTCTAAGAAAACCATTAACCTTTTCTCAAGTTTTGAACTCTAAAAAAGGTTTACACATCTAGAGATTTGATCCCTTTCGGAGCTTGATAGATTCTTGGTTAAGATGGATCTATGCTGGTGTTTAACCCCAAGTTATGAATAATAGCCAATGATGATTAATTGTCAAGCAAGGCACCAAATTGGTGTATGAGACCTCCTTGTTTGTGGAAGGTATGAAGTGGTGTGGCGTTACATGTTTTGTTGAATGAATCCATTAGTTTCAATTATTTAAGTAAAAGTGTGTCATTACCAAAATTTTCAAATAATTTCATAGAAAAATCGTGAAATGGTGTGGCGTTACATGGTTTGTTGAATTTATGATACAGAATCCCTTAGTTTCAATTATTTAAGCAAAACTACATCATTACCAAAACCTTTCAAATACTTTCATAGCAAAATCTTTGCATGTAAGGTCTCATACAACAATTTGGTGCTTTGCTTAACCATAGATCCATCTTAACCAAGGATCTATCAAGCCCTGATAAGGATCAAATCTTTCTAGGTGTAAACGTTTTTTAGAGTGCAAAACTTGAGAAAAGGTAATAATAATATTAATATTAACAAAAATAATAAAGTTGGCTTAAATAAATAAATACATAAAAATTAGAGTGTAAAACTTGAGAAAAGGTAATAATAATAATAATAATAATAATAATAATAATAAAGTTGGCATAAATAAATAAATAAAATAACTAAGTACATACATATTTAGACAACAACATATAAATTAAAATTTATACATTAAAAAAATTGATTCATCTCAATGCTTGATAGATGTAAGTTAAAGATGAGGTAGATTGTTTTATTAGTCAACATAATATTTAGTTACCAAAATATATAGAAACACCTTTGCTTCATCGCCATAGTGAAAAAAATAGATATTATATAGAAAGTTTATAAGCCTCATTAGGTTATACATTTGTTGGCCCTTGGTTATGGAAGGAAGCAAAGAAAAAGGAAGAAAAGGTAAAAAGAGAACTTCGCGGGAGACACAGTGACTGTCATTGGGTCGAAGTGAGAAAAGACAAGAAAAGATGGAGCGAAGTACGGAAAATCAAGTCGTTGGATGCCTTGGAGCACCGCGCTAGAAGGAAGGGAAAACAGGCTGGCGAACCCCGAAAAAAATGGATCAAGTTGACCTAGAGTTTTAGACACCTAGGGTTTTAGTATTTAGGGTTTTGGCACCTAGGGTTCGGCCTAAGGTTGTCGGTGAGGTATTGTAATGTATAAATAAAGGTCAAGGGGACCTAGGTCGGGTTGGTACGATATTGTTGTTGATCTAGCTCTATTGCTGTGGTGAGAGATTATTGTATTGTGAGAGAGAAGTGTTGAGGGAGAGAGCCTTCTAATATTGTAAGATCTTCAGTTGTGTGCAAAGGTCAAGTCCTGAAGTTGGGTGCACAGGAAGGGGAGAGAAAGAGAGAGAAGAAAGAAGATATGCTAGCTAAGAGTGCAGACAAGAACTGTATGCTTTATCTTAATAAATCATAAGAACAGTTATGTGGACGTAGCCCTAGAGAGAGGGTGAACCATGTATATCTTGTGTTGAGTGTGTGATTGATGCTTTGATCTATGTCATTGTTATATTGTTATTTGCATTGTTGTGTTAGATCAGATCTATAACTGTGAAGGATAGATCTAGCTTGATAAGTGATAGATGCATGTTGTGTTGCTATTGTACCAGATCCACTTTATATTCCCTTGGTTGTAGACATATATGTCCTGCGACCCCCTCATAGTTGCTTCGAGTGAGACTGCATCTGCTTCGCAGGTGTTGTTGAAAGGGCCAATATCTAGGGATTGTTGGTGCGCTCTTGGAGTGAACCTTGGGTCTGCCCCTGTGCCAACAAATGGTTTCGTTGTCGTGATGGGAATCTTTGTGAGGGAATGTCAAGGTGGTTCCCATCGAAGACAGAGATTCAGAAGTGGATAGAAGATCAAGAGAGGGACTTCGTTGAACCCCAGAACAAGAACCCTAAGCTGAGTATTGAAGATTGGCTACAAAGGTACATCTTCACCGACATTCACGAGATCTTCTTTGGAGGAATCCATCAGGAGTTGTCTGAGTGGTTGGCTAGGTTAGTTGATACCCAGTTCGATATCCGATCTAGACCTCCTATGGTTTGGACGTCGACATTGATCCAAAAGGTCAAAAGAGTCGATAACGTCATATCCAGAGCAGTAGATCATTGGTTTGATAGTACCATTGGAGGGTATATCACCGAGTTTGTTGTTGACAAAGTAGAATCGTATAGCCAAGCCGAGAGATACTTTTTCAAGGGACCCCGAGGGAAATTTTTGCATTTTCTGAAGTTAAGAATCAAGATGCTCTTGCATGAAAAGCACATCTTGAAGATACAGTAGACTGGATGGATTTGAAAAGGCTAATGTTCAAGAATTCGAACAATGACAGCGACATTGACACATAAGCTAGACATACGCGTAGTGGGAGAGTATTCAGAGGGGTTCACCTTGAGAATATGGTGAAGAAAAACTATGGGGAAGAGGGTTTCTATGACGCAGCTGCGCTCCTCTGTGCACGCCCGCTCATAGGATCTTCTTCTCCTCACGGCCCGAAGAACTCAAACGCCCTTCTATTTTCCCTATCAGGAAATCTGCACCCACAGAATTCTCCGTGCGATCCCCTCTCCTTACTTATCGGGAGATCGGACTTCGCGACTTCGCGATGTCAAAGGTCGGACACTGGGCTCTTGAATCTCTGAGACCCGATGACCAGTCAACGCTGACCTTTCCTTTGCCTCTATCAGGATTTACTCTGTAGCGGTTTCGCTACTCGCAACATCAAACAACTTGTATCCCCGACTCCCGATGCCCGATGCGTCGATACTCCAATGCGCACACAGGTTGACTATTCAACAGTCTCGTCACCTCATCGGGATATCGAACTTTGCGGGATCGCAAATTCTAATGTCAAGTGTTTCGGGATTTTACTTTCCCCGAACTCTGATATGGTGTGCCACCTGTATTCCACCAACTCCTGTGGCCCCACTATCCTTTCACCATCGGGATATCACGTTTCGTGATTCTGAACTGCAAGGATACCCTGTCCGCGAAACTCCTGATACTCCGAACTCTGACTTTTTTTGACCTTCTGACACGCGTCCCAAACGATGGACAGTTATGATCTGTCGGGATATCGCGTTTCGCGATTTCGCAATTCGCGTTGCAATGGTTTGGAGTTTCAATCAACGAAACCCCGATACACGATATACATGTGAATCCAATGGCCCTTGTGGCTCGTATCAATGGCTCTGCCCCTCCTGAGATTTGTACCTCCTGGGAATACCGGTGATATCTTCCCCTGCACCTCCGTGAGATCTGACGGCTCACGGGATGTCGCAAAACCTCCTTGGAGAATTTCGACCATCTATTTCTTCCAATGAAACTCGCGGAACAACTAAGTGTCCCTCTCCACGAAACTCGTTCGCTGGCTCGCAAACCTGCGACACTTCTTGCCAACCTTCAAGGCACAATTTCACTGCACTCTCCTTCGACAAACTCAAAGGCCTATCCTTCCTGAGCTTTTCCCACTTCTTTAAGTTCTCAAAAGGAAACTCCTTGCTCGCACTCCTTGCGGCAAACCTTCAATCACGGCTAAGTGTTGAAGTCTTCGACTCTGCGCATGCCTGCAGCAGTAGTCCTTCGACACTTCACTTAGATTCACAACTTGAATCTTTTACCTGGCCTGCGCACTCCTTGCATGGCTCCTGTAACCCAAATTCACTTCTAGGTGAACGAGAATCAAAGTTATCCCTATTTGAACCCTCTGTCAATGCACTCCTTGTGGACAATTCGACTGCACTCCTTGCAGGAATCCTCTGGCTCAAATAGAGAAACAATTGAAACTCATTCCTTCACCCCTTCAGACTTCAATTCAACCATGAAATTATATACACAACATATAAAAGAAAATGTATAACAGGAAACAAACATTCATGAGCATATCAACATCAATACATAGAGAATCAAACACAAAACCATGAATTTGAACCAATCTTCTTCTATTAATTCAAATATCAGTACATGGGTGTTCTCTATATAGTTCTCTGCTTGCTCTTCTTCCTGAATGCTCCAGAATTATTTTACAATGCATAATGAGGGTGTCTGTATCCGTTCTCCCTCCTTCTTTCTAAAACTGTCTAATCTATGAATTAAAATCCTATCTACCTACATTTACTATACTAAATGTCGGTTATCTACTAAAGGACGAGAGCTATCCGCTCAAGGTCCATTTCAATACACAAGTGCATCTTATTAAATTTTCACATCAATGTTCGTGCAACAGTTTCAAGGTGTTTTCAAAATTTGTGTTGGACACCTTCCATTTGTCTTCCACTTCCGCGTTGGCTCGCTTGATGAGTTGGCGATGCTCCTGCATCATACTCCCTCACTTTAAAAATTTCATGGGCTCTTGTCCATGAGCTCCTGCACGGTCTGTCCATGTTTCAGAATCTCTGCTTCGTTCTCCCAGCTGGCATCTTCCACTGGATGGCCTTTCCATTTGACCAGATACTCATAGTATTCTTTCCTCCTAGTCTTCTTACCCACTCTCTTGTCCAGTATGCATTCCATTTGCGGCTTCTCTCCAACTGGCATCTGCTTCATCCAATGGATCACTGGCTGCTCAGTTCCAGTCTTCGCTTCTCTAGCCTTGTATGGGTATAAATCTGCGACATTGAATGTCGGAGATATTCTGATCCCATCCAGTAAATCGATCTCATAAGCATTTTCCCCCAATTTCTTCAAGACCTTACATGGCCCGATTTTCTTCATTTTCAACTTATTGTATGTTCCCCTCGGGAACCTTTCTTTCCTTAAGTGTGCTAGAAATAATTCACCAACCTTGAACTGAAGTTGTCTCTTCCGCTGATCGGCTCTATGCTTATACTCCTGACTTGAATTTAGCAATCGCTGCTTCACCTGACTGTGAAGTTCCTTCATCGCCTTTGCGAACTCTTCGGCACTTGCACTCCTAGTAGCAGTCTGTTCTGAATCCCTCAATTCAGAAACTCCTCTCGGCTGTGTGCCATACACAATCTGGAATGGACTTTGGCCTGTGCTCCTATTCACTGAGTCATTATATGCGAACTCTGCTTGCGGCAATATACTATTTTACTGGCTGTGGTGCTCTGTCACCAAGCTTCTTAGAAAGTCTCTCAGACTTTTGTTCACCACGTTTGTTTGCCCATCTGTGTGAGGATGATAAGCAGAACTAAACCTCAAATTAGTTCCTAGCTTCTTCCATAATGTCCTCCAGAAATGTCCCACGAACTTTGTATCTCTGTCCGAAACTATACTTCTGGGTAAGCCGTGAAATCGAACGACCTCTTTGAAAAACAGATTTGCGATGTGAGTCACATCACTGGTTTTCTGGCATGGGATAAAAAGTGCCATTTTGGAAAACCTATCCACTACCACAAAGACTGAATCAAATCCTCTTTGCATCCTTGGCAATCCCAATACAAAATCCATGCAATCCTCATTGGTCGCAACGAACGAGCTAATTCGTCTACCATGATGTCAGCGAACTCTTCCAGTAGTTCTTGAATCTCCTCTGGTAGATCATCCACTCTTGTGCTAGTCAGAACAGTTCTCGGTTTCCTGACCACAAAGAATTGTGGATCTTCTTTCTTCTTCACCTCTGTAAGAAGCTCCTTCCCACTCATAAGAAGTACTGTGTTGCTTACTTCCGGCTTCACCTCCTTATCCTTTATTGGAAGTAACATGTGTGTCCTCCCATTCTTCTCTAAAGTATACGTATTCATCTTCCCATCATGAATTATGTTCCTGTCATATTTCCATGGTCTGCCCAGCAATAAATGACAAACATCCATAGGAATGACATCACAGAGTATTTTATCATTATACCCTCCTATCTTAAATTCAACCAAGCATTGTTTTGTAATAGTTACCTGGTGTCCCTTCTGTAGCCATGAAACTTTGTATGGACTCGGGTGATCAGTCGTCTCCAGCTCCAACTTCTCTACCATCTCGGTTGAAACGAGATTATCTGTGCTATCGCTATCCACGATAACCTTGCATACCCTATCCTTGGTTTTGCAAGCAGTTCTGAAAAGTCTGGTTCTTTGAGTTGAGTCCTCCACCTCCTTCTCGGGTATTAAGAGAACTTTACGCATCATCAGCGGCCTTCCTCCCTCAGCATCTTCCGCTTCCACGTCTCGCCGTTGTGCCTCGGCGATGTGAGCTTCTCCACTGTCCTTCTTTTTCTTTGGACACTCGAATGACTTGTGCCCATTTTTTACACACGTGAAGCAAGTGATTACTCCAGCTCTTCCTCTTCCTCTACCTCTGGTACGAGGAAACATATTGTTATCGGCATACCCTCCTCTATGCTCAGTATGTTGTTCTCTCTGTCCAACGTATGGCCCTCGCTGTGAGGTTCCACCTCTCTCAACTTTACCCTGACATTTCTTCCATTCCTCCTTGGGCTCCTGGAATTTATCTTGGGCAACTGACTTGCCTCTGGGCTAGCTTCTGCCTCGTCCTCTTTGACCTTGCTTATGGCTCAGCTTCTCCTCAGCTTCCAGAGCCATCTGATAAGCATCCTCCACCGTTCTGATGGTTACCATGCTCATCTCGTCTTGAATATCATACCTCAGGCCATTCATATACCTGGCAACTTTTTCATCATCGCTCTCCCGATGAATTGCCCTGATGTTCAGTCGATAGAATTCCTCCGTGTATTCTTTAACTGTCATCAGCTTATGTCTCAGGTTTTGCATCCTCCTAATTAAAGTTATTTGATAGTCTCTTGGGATGAACTTTTCCTTCATCTTTGCAATCATTTGATCCCAACTTTTAATTTTCTGCTTGCCCTTGTAGCGTCTATCTGCTTGTAGCTCATCCCACCATAATGTTGTGTGTCCCTTCAATCTTGTGATAGCATGCCTGACTTTCTTATCCTCTTCGACATCTTCATAATCGAAGTATGTATCCAGAGATCTAATCCAATCTAGAAGTTCTTCTGCATCCAAATTTCCCTCGTAAACTGGAATGTCCATCTTTTCTTTTGCACCCATCCTTGCAATTGATTTGATTAGACATTCATTGGCTGCATCCTCGGCTGCAACTTCCTCTTCGCGTTCAGTTTCAACTTCATCCTCTGAATCACTAAAATCCCCCGCACTAACTGTGCGTCTTTGCGTTATCTCCATGTCTTCAAGTCTTGCTCGGAGATCACGCATTTGTCTTTCTATTGCTGGATCTACCATCTGCCTGCCTCTTCGTCGTGACATTTCCCTATCCTCTGGATCGGGTGACTGTCTGTCTCTTCTTGGCGGCATGGTGAATTTTCTTCTCTGCTACAGAAAGCAAATAAATTTCCTTGCTCTGATACCACTCTTGACGCAGCCGCGCTCCTCTGTGCACGCCTGCTCACAGGATCTTCTTCTCCTCACGGCCCGAAGAACTCAAACGCCCTTCTATTTTCCCTATCGGGAAATCTGCACCCACAGAATTCTCCGTGCAATCCCCTCTCCTTGCTTATCGAGAGATCGGACTTCGCGACTTCACGATGTCAAAGGTCGGACACTAGGATCTCGAATCCCTGAGACCCGATGACCAGTCAACACTGACCTTTCCTTTGCCTCTATCGGGATTTACTCTGTAGCGGTTTCGCTACTCGCAACATCAAACAACTTGTATCCCCGACTCCCGATGCCCAATGCGTTGAGACTCTGATGTGCACATGGGTTGACTATTCAACGGTCCCGTCACCTCATCGGGATATCAAACTTTGCGGGATCACGAATTCTAATGTCAAGTGTTTCGGGAATTTACTTTCCTCGAACTCCAATACTGTGTGCCACCTGTCTTCCACCAACTCCTGTGGCCCCACTATCCTTTCACCGTCGAGATATCACGTTTTGCGATTTAGAACTGCAAGGATACCCTGTCCTCGAAACTCTCGATACTCCGAACTCCAAATTGTTTTGACCTTCTGACATGTGTCCAAACGTTGGACGGTTCTGATCTGTCGGGATATCGCGTTTCACGATTTTTCAATTCCCATTGCAATGGTTTGGAGTTTCAATCAACGAAACCCCGATACACGATATACGTGTGAATCCAACGGCCCTTGTGGCTCGTATCAATGGCTCTGCCCCTCCTGAGCTTTGTACCTCCTAGGAGTACTGGTGATATCTTCCCCTGCACCTCCATGAGATTTGACGGCTCACGGGATGTCGCGAAACCTCCTCGGAGAATTTTTACCGTCTATTTCTTCCAATGAAACTCATGGAACGACTAAGTGTCCCTCTCCACAGAACTCGTTCGCCGACTCGCAAACCTGCGACACTTTTTGCCAACCTTCAAGGCACAATTTCACTGCACTGTCCTTCGACAAAATCAAAGGCCTATCATTCTTGAGCTTTTCCCACTTCTTTAAGTTCTCAAAAGGAAACTCCTTTCTCGCACTCCTTGCGGCAAACCTTCAATCACAGCTAAGTGTTGAAGTCTTCGACTTTGCGCACGCCTGCAGCAGCAGTCCTTCGACACTTCACTCAAATTCACAACCCAAATATTTTACCTGGCCTGTGCACTCCTTGCACGGCTCTTGTAACCCAAATTCACTTCTAGGTGAACGAGAATCAAAGTTATCCCTATTTGAACCCTCTGTCAACGCACTCCTTGCGGACAATTCGACTGCACTCCTTGCAGGAATCCTCTAGCTCAAATAGAGAAACAATTGAAACTCATTCCTTCACCCCTTCAGACTTCAATTCAACCATGAAATCATATGCACAGCATATAAAAGCAAATGTATAATAGGAAACAAACATTCATGAGTATATCAACATCAATACACAGAGAATCAAACACAAAACCATGAATTTGAACCAATCTTCTTCTATTAATTCAAATATCAGTACATGGGTGTTCTCTATACAGTTCTCTACTTTCTCTTCTTCCTGAATGCCTCATAATTATTTTACAATGCACAATGAGGGTGTCTATATCCGTTCTCCCTCCTTCTTTCTAAAACTGTCTAATCTATGAATTAAAATCTTATCTACCTGCATTTACTATATTAAATGTCGGTTATCTACTAAAGGACGAGAGCTATCCGCTCAAGGTCCATTTCAATACACAAGTGCATCTTATTAAATTTTCACATCAATGTTCGCGCAACAGTTTCAAGGTGTTTTCAAAATTTTTGTTGGACACTTTCCAGCTGTCTTCCGCTTCCGCGTTGGCTCGCTTGATGAGTTGGTGATGCTCCTGCATCATTCTACAGTGGAGAAGAGGCAGATCTGACAGATGAAGAACATTCAGAACCCGCTAGGGTAGAGTAAGAAGTAGCTGAAGAACTTCACCGAAACAAGCCAGAAACCTCAGGAACTGCGCAGGCTACTGAAGTAAGTAATATCAATCCTCCTGTTGTTTCAAAAATGCTAATTAATCAGAATACCTGAATCACCAGAGTCTGCAGAGTACTATTACTAGCAGTTCAACATCTACTCAGGTAGGAAACCTAGGCAGCTCCATGGCAGATGAGATGAGGCTCCCTATCTTCAGAGGAGATGGATCTGAAGATCCTGATCAGCACTGGTTCCTGTGTGAGCCCATATGGAACATCAAAAATATTACCAATGAATCTTTTAAAAGAAACCAGTTTAGCACTATATTGAGGGATCGTGCGTTGAGCTGGTACATGAATCTTGTCCAAGGACTTGCACAACCTAAGCCATTGAATGAGATCAAGAATGCACTGATTGCAGAGTTTAAGAAATCTAAGTCATAGCCCCGATTTATTACAGAGCTGAAAGAGATCAAGCAAAAGGTAGCCGAACCTATTTGGGAATTCGACCAGAGATTCAAGACCCTAACAGGCTGACTAAATTTTAAGATCCCAGACGAGTAAAACAAGGAATGGTTCATCGCTGCCCTTTTACCACATATCAGAGTTCCCTTGATGGAGCAGAAAATTGCTTCGCAGGCGGAAGCATTGGAGATCACCATGAAGCTTGAATCATCCCCTATGGGAGAATCCAGCTCAAGTATGAGCCAGATTATGAGTCAGTTAACTAGTTTGTCTTTGCATGTTGAAGACATGAAGAAGGACAAGGGAAAAGACAAAAGGGAAGACATCTGGTGTGTTAGATGCAAATCAGAAGGCCATGAAAAGGAGCATTATCCCTTGTTTCACGAATATCTAGCTTCGGGAGCTCCAAACCCTTTGAGGCAAGTCACATTACCCTGGTGCAAAGTATGCAGAAATCGACATCGCCCTGGTGAGTTCTATTACATGCATAAATATGTTCAAACACCCACAAACTTGTATTGCACATTTTGTAAATCAGTAGGGCACGGTGATAGATATTGTAGAGCTTATGATCTCATGCGTGAAAGATCAAGAGACATATACAAGATCCAAGGTGAAGTAGATCAATAAGGAAACAATGCGCAATATAACTCCCCAGGAAGAGGAAACTTCAATCCTCATGGTGGATTCAGAGGACGAGGAGGAGGCATGGGCCGAGGCCGAGGAAATATAATATGTTATAACTGCACACAACCAGGACATCTAGCAAGGGACTGTCAAAACCCTTATACCACTTGCAGTTATTGCAACTCCTTCGAGAATGTCATTGAGGACTGCCCTGTGCTGCTAGCTAAGCTTCAGGAAAGACGAGGACCTCAACAGAACCCACAAGTTCAACTAATATATGTTGAACCTCATGGAACAGACCCTAGATTTGTTGTTATTACTCGAGGAGGTGCTGCTACAGGAGAGGATAGAATGACCCAAGGAAAGATCGCAGAAGACTCAGGTATCAGGAAAGCTACGGAGAATACTCAGGATTTTGATGCAAAGAAAGAAAGACAAATCTTTGAGGAAGCAAGGCAAGGGTTCAAAGCAGATCAAAGTTGTTCCTCAAAGACACGACCAAAAATAAGAGAATATGGAATGCCTCATGCATTCAATCAGTCTGACTCACCTAGAGATAGAAAAGAGGTAAGTAAACTTGTCAGTTTCCTGTATATGTTTATAGAGCTGCTTAAAAATGGGAAAGCTATACAAGAACTGCAAAATTTGGTTAGACATTATGAGCTAGGGAAGACAAACCCCTTACTGAATAGGGAAGTACACCAAATTGGTAAGAAGAGAAGGAAAAATAAAGAATTACACTTGAATGCTCAAATAGGAGAGTATGATATAGACTATGTGGTCCTCGACTTAGGGTCGGAGGTCAATGTCATGACGAAGCAAACTTGGGCACTAATGGGAAAACCAAAGTTGATCTATTCCCCTATCAGGCTTAGAATGGCTAATCAACAAGTTATCATCCCATTTGGACAGTTGGAGCATGTCCCTGTGGACATCGACATAGTTAGAACCTTTGCAGATTTTGAGGTAATTGAAATTGTTGATGACAGTTGCCCTTACCCTGCATTGTTAGGAATTGATTGGGCCTTCAACAATTCTACTATTGTTGAGTTGAAGAAAAGACGTATGAACTTTGAAAGAGATCGCCTTAAGGTCATTGCACCCTTATATCCAGATGAGGGTCAGCGATATACAGAGCCCATCAGAGAAGAAGACCACGCATACGAACTGGAAAACATCTGCAAACTAACAGCCAGACAACAGGATTACATCAACCCTACAACCGATGGGAATCTGAGTTGGCGAAGTGACAGCATGTGCTCATCAGATTCAGAGGAAGCATTGGAGAACTGGCAGAACCAGATGTATGAAGTATCTACTAGAAGATGTGTCAGATTAACCAGATAAGTTCATTGGATCGACACAACAGTGAGTAACTTACCCACATTTGATGATCTGAACCCTTAAGAAACCTTCCTATCATATTTTGAGACAAGTGTACCAACACAACAACGATTGTTGGAAATGGATGAGGCCCTAAAATCCACACCAGAAAGATGGTGGGGGATGCATAAAGGAAATATCACAGACTAGACACAATGTCGAACCTTGATGACAACGCGGTTCTCGACACAAGTAGTAAGTTGTGAAGTAAGGTATACTGGTCGAAGTTGCCCAAAGGACCATGTGCGAAGCTGCGAAGAGGCCTGGAGTGACATTCCCCGAGAACAATGGGTGCACAGATTCATTAATACGCTGGATACGACCCCTATCAACTAGTACCTTCAAGCGAAGCTACGCCTCGTCACTGCAGATTAGGAAGGTATGACTCAGAATTTTGTAACCACCTTTTTATTTGAAAGTTGATATCCTTTTGTAGATCAAGCACTACATATTGTGAGATAGAAAGTATTTGAAGAGGATTCTAGTCTCCCTATAGCACAAGAAGAGGACGACTGGACTGTGCCTCTCCAGAAATTGCAAAGATGTTATAACATCAACACTGATGATGACGATGATCCGAGGAAAGTGAACATCATCGAAACAAAAGGCCAAAGAGATGTGGAAGGACCAGGAGTTGAGCTACCATTTATTGGTAAGCCAATAAAGATCAAAAAGGTCAATATTGGAACAGAGGAGACACTAAAGCTTGCCAATGTCGGAGATTATTGGGATGTTGCTACCATTAACAAGATTACAGAGACGTTGCATGAATATCAGGACTTGTTTATGACCAAGTTCACTGATATGAAGGGTATCAAAAGACCTATGGGAGAGATGAGAATACCTTTGAAACTAGATGCGAAGCCATTCAAGCAAAGACCCTACAGATTGAACCCAAAATACAAGGAAAAAGTGAAGATTGAGCTCGACAGAATGCTGGAAGAAGGGATTATTGAACCTGTCAAAGAGTCGGAGTGGATCATCCCTATGGTGGTACAAGACAAGAAGACAGGAGAAATCAAGATATGTGTGGACCTGAAGAAGTTGAATGATGCCTGTCTGCATGACCCTTTCCCTACTCCATTCACTGATGAAGTATTAGACAATGTGGGAGGCCAGTAGGTATATTGTTTTACAGATGGATTTTCAGGATACCATTAGATCCAAATTGCCAAGGAGGACCACCCCGCCACAAGACCACGTTTTCCACAGAATGGGGATCCTACCAATATACAGTAATTCCACTTGGACTGAATAATGTGCAAGATACCAGATATATAAAATATGCAGAACATAAATGAAATGCTAGAAATGACAGAATAACAGTAAAATATCCAGCATAATCTTCACAATACACAGAAATGATATACGAAATAGCAACAGAAATAACACTTTGAATCAG
>ML781907.1:762529-772648 GCA_009831015.1 Picea engelmannii | reverse complement strand
TTCCAATTCCATTGGAATGAATGCACATACTGTGTTCAAAGTGTTTTTAGAATAGCGAAGGATACGATAATTTTTCTGTGCACATCGTTTAGCTTGTCAGTTTCCAATTCCATTGGAATGAATGCACATACTCTGTTCAAAGTGTTTTTAGAATAGTGAAGGACAAGAATTATCACAACGATCAACATATGAGGAATTCCTCTTATTAGCAGAGACAAATAGTTATCCGTTGAGGGAGTGTGATGTATAGAGGAATTTACAACCGTTCAACCTTGATTTCCTTACAAATTGTGAAGTATTCTCAGTCTTGAAAGTTCAGTCCTTAGTATGGTTTCTTTATGAGTTTTCAATTTTTTTTATTTATTTGTATGTAATAGCTCTGTTGGTTGCATTATTTGCCCGTTGAATTTTAAGGTTTGTCTTAGAAAGGCATATCATTGTTCCTATATATCATATAGGATTTCGGCCTTCATGCATGCCAATTATAAATCCAATAAAGGAGAAATTAGGGTTTGTCTTTTATTTTCCATGTCTAGAAAGACATATCATTGTTCCTATATATCATTTCGGCCTTCATGCATGTCAATTGTAAATCCAATAGAGGAGGGACAAACTAAGGCGGTTGACCTTATAGATCGAGAAGCATCAACAGTGGATCCAGAACCAGAAGCACTAGTTTAAGCAGTCTGAGTCATAATGCCAAGATTAAGAACGAAGGGAGAGCCTACAAAAGTTCGTGATCCCCTTGACCCAGAACTAGCCATTGATGTGTATGAAGCAGAAGTAGACTTCGTGCCTGGCCTTGGATTTGTAGCTGGCTAATATTTATGTAGTATTAATGGTAAATTATTGTCAAGTTTATTTTTTTCAATTTTATTTTAATAATTATTGTGCAATTCAAGTTTGAATGATTAACCTGCACTATGGAATTTAGTGAGCCTGACAATGGATTTTGGTAAGCCTGGCGTTTTTATTGTGTTAATTAGGTTTTTTTTTTTAATTACACGGGAGTTTTACTATAGTAGTAAGCCTTTCGGCGTTCACCAGCCACGAATTAACGCGTAATATGAAAGAGTAAACCAAAGGAAAATGAAGTGTTTGACATAAAAAGATACTCAATAGATTTTATTTTCAGGAGATGCCATGGATGCCCTATGATGCCATGGCGTTGTCTGACGGCATGATCCATGGGTATCACAGAGACGCGATTTGAGTTACATTTAATATTATAATAATTCAAGGTCATGACCAAGATACCATGGCGTTGTCTAACGGCATGATCCATGGGTATCACAGAGGCGTGATTTGAGTTGCATTTAATATTATAATAATTCAACGTCATGACCAAGTCAGACTTTTTCTCATATAGGATGCGTCCCGCAATATGTGGTCGGTGGTATGTGGCACGGAGAAATTGTCAGGTAACTAAGGTATGCATTTCGTGACCCATTAGAACTCTATCAGTTTTAATTATTTTTATATAAATATCAAATAAATAAGCATTTCGTGACGCATTAGAAGTCTACCAGTTTTAATTCATTTTTATCAAATTATCAAATAAATAAACAATAAATGAATCTGATATCATTGCATTGCAGTTTTGTTTACCCCGATTGGTGAGTATTCACAGATAGAGACGCAGATAGTGCCGAAGGTGTGGTAATAACTTGGAAGCAACTGGTAGCCACTTTGCACTTGTGAGGTTAACCCGACCAAAATTTTGAGGTGATTGAGTGAGCTTTCCCCTATCACATTACTTCTTTATTATTCTGCATCCCATGGCATCTTCCTCCAAGTCCACCTTTGCCTCCATGGCTGATGGAAACAACTGCTATCAGTATGATGTGTTCATCAATCACCGAGGCATTGCCTCCAATTTGTGTCAAGGGGGTCTCATCTATCTCCATCTCTCATGCATCCCTCCTTATTCTCCTTACAACCATCAATTCCCTCCTGAACCTTGTGGCCTAAAGAGGGATTTTTGTGTGGGTGGTGCATTGTTCCACGCTTTGCGTTGGTTGTGGAACAACCCCTCCATCGGTGATGTATTTGATTGTCTCCTTCAAAAGGAGGGATCTTTGTTGTACCCATATTTTAACTTATGACAGTATGTGAATCCTCCTGAACTGGTTGTTTCTTTCTCTTGGGAGAAATATTTTTCAAGATGATTGCCACCTTACTTTCAACATGCAGATCTTCATTGTCACCACCCCCTTTCGAAATTTCTTACATCTTATTAGACAATTGATGGGAGATATTGTTTGAGATGACTTGGGCCAATCAAAGAGGTTTCCCATATTTACGTAATAATAGAGGAAATACAAGACATATCAGGGGACAAATGTCATCGAGTCTTGACCTACCAAGCATGCAAAAATCCAAGAAAATTCTTTGAAGATTTGCGACAGAAACAATGTGTTGATTTCATTGATGTTAGTGTGGGCTAGATCAATCAAAAACCCCTTTAGTAGGCTCATTCCACTGCCTTGGGAATGCAAAAAGGAGTATTTCTTTAGAATTTTTGGGAGTTTGTTCTGCATAGGTAGGCACAACATTCTTATGAAATTATGAAAGTAATTGGAGCTAAAGGGATGGGAGTTATGCGACCTTCATTGAATTGAATGATCTAGTGCTTGGAACCGAATCTAGTAGCACATCAGGGGACCACTCTCTAAAATCAAATGCCTCTAGCATGCATCCAACTTTTATTATTCCGGGCATCCATGCTTTGTTCTTGAGTTTGTGTTCTTGAGAAAGCCCAGAATACCATAATGTAATTAATTAATACATTACATTAATGTATCAATCAATATATCATAATGTAAATTAATCAATTTCATTTATACATTACATTTATATATTATTATTATATATTACATTAGTGTAATACAACACATTAATAGACCATTAATGTATTACATTAATAGATTATTAATATATTAATGGTCGTCCCCAAAGCATGTGGGTCGTCAACTAGCAATAACCACTTTTATAAAATGATTGTTGCTAGTTTAATAATTTTAATAATGATAAAAATATATTATAATATATATTAATAATAATTAAAAAACTTTAATAATTTATAAAATCAATTTTAAATTTATTATAAATAATATAAAATTAAATGCTTTAAAAATAAATACAAATATTAAATAAATAAAAAATTGTTAAAGTTAATTTAAATATCTTTTAAGTAAATTTTAACATAATTTATATAATAAATTAATTTTAACTATGTAAAATCAAATTCAAATGTTACTATGTAAAATCAAATTCAAATATTTTTCAACCGATACTTAATTTATATCTAAATCCTCATTTTCGATGGATTCCCTTCTCGTGAGAATGGGTATAGGTGATGTGCGGCAACGACCGAGATAAAAGCACCCATACATGATACTCGATTTCGTTCGGAAAAATTTAAATTCATGACAACCAATATGTTCTCATTCATATAACGTCGTCATTACACATCATTCACAAACATAAAATGGTGGCCGTTCAACTCTTGGGCGATTGCTTGTTCTCGTGGAAAAGGCCTAAATCAAACAAAAACAACATTTTAAATCCACAATATTTGGACATATTTATTATATGCGTCACTTACGAGTTCTGTGCAGTATCTTCTTCATTGGTGTTTCCACTGCTCTATGTATCTTCTTCACTGTTTTTTGCATCTTCTTCACTGTTTTTTGCACTGGTGTTTGCAGTGTTCTATGCATCATCTCCATTGTTCTATTCTTCGTCTTGTTGTATTCTTCAGGAGCAGGAGCAGGAGCAGGAGCAGGAGCATCTTCTTCATCAGCAGGAGCAGGAGCATCTTCTTCATCCCTCTTACAAACCTGAGCAGGAGCAGGAGCAACAACTTCCAACGCAGGAGCAACATCTTTAAACTGGTCGCAGTGAGTAACGTGCAGCTCTTTAAACTTTCTCAGTTGCGCCAACCAGTGTATGCGCTTCAGCTTACCATAACTATCCATCTTCAACCTCTCCAAAGATACCAATGTTTCAATACCTGGCATCTTCTTCAGTGTTGTATGCATCATCTTCTTCATCATCATTGGTGTTTGCATCATTGTTGTATGCACCATCTTCATCTTCTTCATTGCATTCTCCATCTTGTTGTATGCATTAGCAGCAGCAACAGCAGCAGCAGCAGCAGCATTAGCAGCAGCAGCAGCATCGACAGCAGCAGCAGCAGCAGCATCAGCAGCAGCATCAGCATCAGCAGCAGCACTGTATGCAGCATCATCTTCTTCACACCTCTCCCAATGCCCAACACCGGGCACCTCTTTCAACTGGTCGCAGCGACTAACGCGCAGCTCTTTAAACTTTGTCAGCTGCGCCAACCCGTCTATGCGCTTCAGCTTACCACAATTAGCCATCTTCAACTCCTCCAAAGATACCAATGTTTCCATACCTGGCAGCGCCTCCAGTTCGAAGCACCAGTCAATCTTTAATGTTTGAAGTGTTGTTGGCAATGCTCTTTAATGTTTGAAGAACTGTGGCAAACTTAGAAATGAGAATGTGTGATGTAAATGGACCTTGTGGAAAAGGTCGATGAATGTGAATAATATTATGAATTTATATTGCAGGACTGCTGAGAGGGGATATGTTGAAAAAGAGACCACGATGGCTGGAAAAAGAAGGTGGAAGGCACCTAGAATGGTGGCACTAACTTCCACCGAAAACAATATTGTATTTGGACTTCAATGGCCCGGAGAACTAAAAGCGGCTCGCTGGCCCCAAATGAAATGTCTCGTAGGCTGGTAGGAAGATGGCTCCTCAGGAATTAATGAGGGATGGGGAGGTGAACCGCCCATCCGTAGAGCCGTCAAACCTGACCAGTGCGAGGGAAATCGCGCCACACACAACCTTGCAGGAGGATAAGGCGTGGGGGAGAAGCGATTGGGGGCAGACGCCAGGGGAGAAAGAGAACTCTAGAGATACGCAGAGTGAGTGATAGTAGAGAAGGGGGAGAGTAACCCTCGTTCTCAGTCACTGGCAAACTGAGACACATTCTCGCAGCATCATGTTCTTAGCTCGGGGGTGGCTAGTTGTAAATCCTATTGGAATAGCTGAGCCTACAGTTGGGTGGAAACGAGCACCCCTCTCAGTAGTTGCACTTAATTCTGGTGTTATTTATGATAAGTGTTTTACATCTTGCATCTTGAAATTCATATTCTAACATATATGCTCATAAACTATGAAATTATGAATGATTACAGTATAAGACTGTCTGTGCAGTGTTTTGATAAGAAATGGTAGATGTATGCTTATAATAGAAAAACCATGCATGGCTTATGTTAATAAATGAATTTATTTATGCGTAAGTTGAACCAAGACAGAATTCCAATCCATTCTCGGGAATTTGTTTCCCCTTACCTGTCTCCAGGAATGCCCCGGAATAGATCTCTTCACAGAGATACCCTCCTTGGAAAGGTTTACCAAGAACTTGGAAAAAGGACTTGAATGCGCAAGTCTTAAAAACCCTGTACGAGGAGGAATGACCCTCTTAAAATCCCGAAGTAGCAGCGTAGGGATAAGTATCGATTGATGGACGAGATCCCGTCGGAAGATCTGTGGTCATTCACGACCGTTAGATTGACGGAAGAAACAAGGGCGTTACATGCCTTGCCCCTTTTCACCCTATCTTCGTGAATAGCGAGGAAATCGGGATCGTAGATCCCCAAGGTCTGTGGGAGTATCTGGACCGTTAGTTTTTTCCACGTCCAGAGATTAGTGGGAGAGTGCGCGATGTGGGACAGATCTGAGCAGTCAGATCTTAGCTAGAAAACCCGACAGCCGTTGGATCAGTTAGGAGATGCATGAGGGTTAAGCCCTCGTGAACAAGGGAAAAATTCCTGAGAGAGGAGTCAGTATCGGGGATTCAGAATTTGGGATTCCTGGAGTCCTGATGACAAAAAATCGGGCCACTCCATGGTGAAAGTCCCGATATAGATCTAGACCATCCATCCGTGACAGACACGTGAAGGAAATCGAGAGTCCATCGGTATTTTGGATATCGGGGATTCGAGTTGGCAAAGGATTGTGTCACTGGGGGTCGCGAGTCGCGAAATCGTGAAACAACAAGGACCGTCCATATATAGAGTATACGTGGCTGCTAGTAAGCGCTTTGGTGTTTCGGCACCCGGGAACATGAAAGGATGAGAACCCTAGTCTTCACAAATTGTGAAATCCTGATCGCCGAAACTCCAAAATGGCATGAGGTGTGAATAAGATTGAGGAAAGTCGGGATGTGATAGTGACCGTTGATCATCCCAAAAAGATCACGACTGTTGATCTTGGCTGAAGGTCGTCGCCGTCCATCGAAGGGACACGTGGTTGTTGGTTGACGTTTCGGCATTTCGGCATTTGGGAAACTAAGAAGGCAAGGGACCTTGCCTTCGTAAATCACGAAATCCCGATACCCGAAGTTCCGACACGTGCGGTAGTGGAGAGGAGAAATCCTGAAGGAACCTAGACCGTCCATCAAGGGAGACGTGTGGTGAGCGGTCAGAGTTCAGGGGAAAGTCTCGAAATCCCGTGGACCGTTGGATCCACACTCTTAAGAGCCATCGGTCTCTTACACGAATTCTCATATTGGAATTCAGAGATTTGAATGACGAAGAGTCTTGGAGTCGTTGCATTTCGAACTCCCAAGTACCGAAACCCCGAAAGGATCCATATCGTTGGATCAGGGGAGGCTTACGGCCGTTGATCTCTCTTTGGAGGGAAACTTTGGAGACCTCGGAAGTTTTGGGGATTTGAATGGGGGAAGGTAGAAGTCATGTATCGTGATTCCCCAAATCGAGAAAAGCCGATAAGCTCTTGGCTGGCTTAAGTGCATGGACACAGTATAGGGTCACGTAGACAAGACCCCAAGAGAGAAACTTGCCCCTCGCTAGCCCCGTCGGGGTTCAACGTTTTGCTGTTTCAAGCTTCGGGGTTTGCAGACTCGAGAGACTCGACGTTCTGGTAGCAATGAGACACGAAGTGTGAAGAGACGTCGTGCTAATTCGGCCCATAGTCGTGAACTACAACCACATGGAGGTGGAAAAAGGAAAGAGCTAGCCTGCGCTAAGCCTCGTAGGACTTCGGGGATTTTGATCGTTGAGAAATCAACGAAGTTTTTTTGATTTCCGTAGTGGGTATGTGACATCGCCTTAATCGCGGAACTCAAACAAGACCTCAAACAATTACTACCCAGCTTGAATTTGTCACTACGATGATCTACGCCAAGCTGCATATCCGTGCAAATCTTCCCTTATCTGACCCACCTTTGCATATCGAAGATGAAACTTCCTCTCATTCCTAGAATTTTTAGCCCCATTACTTTCAACGTGACCTATGCCTTCCGCGTGTGGATGTGACCAAATTTTATGGATCAGATCCCACTGGCTGGGTAAATCAAATGGAACATTATTTCTCTTTGTATGGCATTACAGATGAGTTGGCGAAACTCCAGTATGGTGTTCTCCATCTAGATCAAGAATGTTGGCAATGGTGGAAATGGAGAAAAAATCCTCGCCAAGGGTATGTGGCTTGGACACACTTTGTGGCATAGCTTTATCAATGCTTTAACACTGACACCAACCATTTAGGTCATTTGACAAAGTTGAAACAATATGGCACAGTGGAAAGACTTTATAGCTGCTTTTGATCAACTGAATTTTCGTACAGAGGGCATGTCTGATGCTTTTTTCCAAGAATGTTTTATCAGTGGCATCAAGGATGGGATTTGTGCTCATATCCTCATGGCTCGGCCTCAGAGTTGGGTGAACGCTACTAAATACTAAAAGACCTAAGGAAGCACAAGAAGTTGTATCTTCTCAAAACCAAAAACTCTCCTTTATTCCTCTCACAAAACTAGTAACTCCCACTCCTCCTTCTACTTCACTAAATATTCAGAAATTGACCATGGCCGAAATGGTTGAATGCCAACTCAAAGGCCTTTGTTATAATTGTGATGAAAAATATTTTTCGGGACACAAGTGTAAGGAACAAAATATTTTTATGGCCATCTCGGAGGATGTTTCGGAAGAGGATGTTGAGGCTCCCCTTGTGTCAGTGTCACCTAAACCCACTAACATAACCCCTCCCATAGATCCTCCTAAAGTAGAATCAGTCATTTCCCTAAATGCTCTCATTGGCTTCTCTGCTCCCCAAACCCTCAAGCTAATTCTAATTGGTTACATCAAGCATAGGAAGGTCATCATTCTTGTTGATAGTGGAAGCACCCATAATTTTATTCACCGTCGCATTTCCCAAGAAACTAATTGCTATATCCGTGCAGTCAATAATTTTCAAATCATGATTTCCAATGGCGGGTCCATGAAATGTGGAGGGCATTATGAAAATGTGTGTCTCCAAATTGGTGAATACCACTTGAAATATCATATGTTTTCTATCGACATGGGCGGTTGTGACATTGTGTTGGGTGCACAATGGCTAAGAACTTTGGGTCCCATTCTCATGGATTTTAAGAAATTAACCATGCAATTCGACCAGGAGGGCCAACAATATAAGTTCCAAGGCATCATCGTTGGTTCCCCAGAGATCATTAGTTCCCATCGCATGGAACCGCTGCTCAAAAAAGGTCATTCTAGCATTATTTCCCAACTCCATGCCATACAAGCAACTAAGACACCCTCTGTGTCGCAGGACCTCCAATCCATCCTCTCTAAACATCAAGTGGTTTTTTCCACTCCCGGAGGACTTCCTCCTTCCCGTGGTGTTCATGATCATTCCATTCCCCTTGTCTCAGGAAGCCTTCCTCCCAATATTTGTCCCTATCGTCACCCCTTTTCCCAAAAAAATGAAATTGAGAAAATTGTTCAAGATCTGCTCAACTCCAGCAGATTCCACTTGGGAACCCGCTACCATTCTGCAGCAATTTCCCCATATCAAGCCTTGAGGACAAGGTTGTTTATAAGGGGGAGGACATGTTGGGGACCTAACCCCTCACGTAGGTAGAATAATATATTTCCATGTAATAAAGGTCAATATTAATAAGGTCTAGCAATAAGGAAGAATAAGTCCAATGTAAGAAGACCTAATAGAAGCTTTCTCTTCTAGAAGGATATTCCTCTAGATGTTTCTTTTGATAGACATATTTAGTATAAATAGGAGTCGAGGGTATGAGAACTTTTGTCTAGGATTTTATTGTAATAGATCTCTTCTCTGCTAGAGGTTGCCCCCTTGAAGAGGCATGTGAACATTGCTCTCAGTAATCAAAGTGTTCTTTCTGGTATTATTCTGGCATCATTTTGGTATTATTGTGGTGTTGTTCTGGTTATATTTTTGTTCATCTTCCATTTCTCGCTATTTATTTCTATTCTGCATACTTTTTTATATCTAGACTATTACAGATTTACCAATTCACATAGTATATATGATTTTCAAAATAGTCATATACATTTCTATGGTTGAAGGCTATATTCCATTAGACATAAAAATGACCAGACTATATTACAAAAAAATTTACATATCAAAAATTGTTTAATGAGAAGTATTACACAAAGACCATGACTTTTCCTACCACATAACAATTATTTGTTTTACAAGGCCATTTGTATTATTAGTAATCAAGTGCTAAGTTGTATTTGGATTAGAATTATAAAAGAACATTTGAAGGGAAGAAAACTACTAGCAAAATATGTTTAGTCAAAACCAAATTTGGATTATGTGCTAAGATCAAACATTGGTGACATGGATTTGAAAGCAATTCACGCATAGCCATATCACCTTATAAATATATGTATGAACTTTTATGCAATGGTACAATAACTAGGGTCATTCACTTTTATGCAATGGTACAATAACTAGGGTCATTCACTTTTTTTTTGTCCTTCACTAGTACAAAACATCATTGGAAAACGTCAATGAATGCACTAAAACCTATTAGAACAAAGAACCAACTAGGTGTAACTATTTGACTACTAAAATCTACAGAGGTATACATACCCCCATTTGTATTTGAACTTATGATCTCTTAAAAGGAAACACATATTAACCCTAATAAATTGTTATTTAATCCATAAATTATTATTAACTCCTCCCAAAATAAATATTATTTAATCCCTAAATTATTATTTAACTCCTCTAGGGGGTTATCCG
>ML781907.1:716022-733754 GCA_009831015.1 Picea engelmannii | reverse complement strand
AAATCAATAGATTCAACAAAAATATATTTGTTTTTTTTTCACCATATAAGCAGGCACCACTTACTAGCATAATTCAAACCTAATTTAGGATAGTAGCATAATTCAAACCTAACCAAATTCAAAATTATAGAAATACTTCTCATAGGAGATGAACAAAGTATAGGAAATATTTTACACGTGGAAATATTTTGATATCTCTTAATATTTTATAAATACTTAATTTAGATAGATCTTAGTTAATAAAGTAAAATCAACATTAATAACAACTAAACCATGCATAAAAGACAATAATAAATTAAACAATTTATCTCTTTTTTATGACATTCAATGTATATTCTAGTCCAATTCTAAATTATGATAACCATTAAAAAACAAATGTAATCACTTAACATAAATACAAATATAATTACTTAACATAAATATATCTTCAAGCTTTATAAACTAAAATGAAAATAAAGTTAGTCAATCCTATGTTTTCAGCTACCTCTCTCAATCATAAAATCACTTTTAAATCCACATTTTTTCCACTCAAAATCTATCCTTTATACATACGTATGTTCTACCATGGGAGGCCGCACAACACCGATACCTTTATACTATGAATCATTATGTGTACTTTAAAGGTTAAGAAAATCCAAACATGCCAAGATTGTAACGATTTTTTAAATGATGCCAAAGGAATGTTCTAAAAAGAATTCATTACGTTTGTTTTTAATTATTTATTTAATATTATAGTAAGTATCTATAGACTATGTAAACATTCCATTAGTATTAACCGTTTTTTGGGGGGATCATATCCCCCACACACATATATAATAAATATAATAACAATATATAGTAATAACCCGGATGCAGGTGTCCCCATGTTTCCCCTAGTGACCACCACGAGCCTCTCTAGTGCGCGATTTAGTGGGCATAGGGGCTCCACTTCTCCCTCCCCTCATGCACATTAAATCCATGCTTACCTCGAGGCGTTGGGCATTAACTTCGCCTCCCTCTCTAGCTTGGCTCCTGTAGAGACAAAGTACGATGGCTCAGATCACACGCATGCAAAGGATGTGGGCATTGAACGCCCATTGCATATGCCATTCTCATTTTGAAAAATGTCATTCCGACCCTCATCAACTCAAACTTAGGTTCACGACTATGCTCCTCAAAGTTCGTTGTGCCAATGGAGACCCCCCCGATTAGCTCCCGCTTGCCACCGCAGTCAGTGGTGAACCTACTATCCACAGGTGGTTGTGGCTCACCCTCCTTCTCATGTACAAAATACTTTGACTCTTTCCAATGCCTCCTCGAAGGCGCGCTACCCCCAACTTGAAAAGAGGTGGTTGTGCGTCCATAACAAATTCTCCGCCCATCATGGCTAACTAGGAGGGTTATGACCGCACTGTTGCAGATTCTCTTCGACAATTGTTAGATGACTGGGAGGAGAAATTAACTGGCTCTCTCTCGGCCACTCAACGCACCCCCAAGCATCGCAACAACTATTGGGTCGTGAAAAACCTCCTTGCTTTCTCCCTCCTCAGCCTCCCAGGTGTGTTCGTCCCGAGCCCTTCCAACTTGCCTCGCTCCCCTCGCTCCCCTAGAGCCCAATCTCCTCCTCTAGAGATCCCCCCCAACAACTCGACTCCACCAGAGAAAAAAGGTAATCTCTTGGCAGAGGCCCAACTCGGCAAGCAGAGCTCGCATACGGCTCCGTCCATCAAAAGCCCAGGTTTAGCAATCAAATAAGTAAGCTCAGATAGTACCAACTCTTCCAATGACAATGATTTCAGTGGTTGTCCCATTGTGGAAGAGACCCCTCCGAATGGAACTCCAAATGTTCCTGGAAAGCTTGTTTAATTCCCAAGCTCTTGTTATTTTTCATGTTTTACAGTCTAGTTTAGTCTTTGTTTTCATGACAGTGATTACAGTGTCAAATACTTTAATTGTTTTTTGTGAGCCCAATTTCCCTTCAAAGGGCAAGCATGTTTGTCAAGCTTTATTATCCTGACTTTTTAGCTTAGGCAGGCCTCATTTTCCAGGTCGCTTCTGGCAACTTCCTGGGCTGATCTTCCCACAATTGATCGCTGATTTTTTGCTTGTATTATCACTGTAATTTTAATAGAATAGTTCTGGAATTTACGAAAAAAATAATAATATATATGGTAGCAATATATTATATAATAGCAATATATATAATAATAATAATAATAATAATATAATATAATAACAACATATTGTATAATAACAATATATATTATAATATATAATATAATATAATATAATAACAATTTCCTAAATTTGAAGCTATAAATTCTATAACAAAGGCCATGCATAGTACATGTTACAAATTCTATAGCAGATGAGGTTGCAAGTTGCATGCATAACACATTGCATAAGTTACAAATATTATAGCATATGTTGTGCAACTCGTGCACGTTCACAACTTACAAGCCACGTGGATTCTTTGGAAATTGGACTGTATCACATCCTGCAGGTTGAAAAGTGAAGGTTGAGAGGGAAGAACAGATCAAGGATTCGGTAAAGATTGCCAAAAACCTACATGCAACTATCCAAAGACGTAAGGCTTATTAATATTAAATTGCAATTGCATTGATTGAAACTATCTTCTTTTGGTTGAAGCTAGTTGCACACTTATTTTCTCATTATACCTTCCAACCTGTGTTTTTACTGTCTTCCTGAATCTTGATAATAAGAATAAACATGGGTGTGGTTGACCTCTCACAAGCTCTATTTTATTTCATTTTAGAAAACATTAGTAGTTGTTATTTAAAAAAACAAATCCAAAATAATTCAGTAATATTTATTATTTCATTATATTAATAGCTATAATTATTTCAAATTTTGTAATCCATAACTTTTATTATTAATTTATTTTTTTAAGTAAAAAAGAGGTAGATCCTATTAATTATGTACCAAAATATACAACTGTGCCTACACTGTCAGTTGTTCTGCCAAATTAGCGGAAACAGGAACAACTGGCAGCCCATGATATCCTTGTCAAAAATAGGTGGTCCGCCATCTATCATGCCCGTAGGAAACCAGGACAGATGGCAGCCCATAGTCTAAACCTTAACCAGAAGGATATAAAATAGAACTAGTTTAGACCATGACAGTTTGTAGCTAACTGACTCTAGAACCATGACCATAAACAAAAGCATAACCATAAGCAATTACCCGGTGGCCTTAGAGGTGGCCATGCCGACATCTTCATCTTACGTTCCCTCCCTAGCCGGCATCACGTAAGGTTGCGCACATGTCGGGCATATCTGCCTTGTTGGTACGTTGAAGAAGGCATCATACATCATATCAATACGTTGGCTCATGAGAGTGCCACAGTGGACTTGGTCCGCCATCTGGCTTCTCAAATCGAACATCGATTCAAGATTCTCTGGGTGGAATAATGGCGGTGGGACATGCCACTGTTCCTGCATGGTCGAGATGGGAGGTGGCGCAAGGACCTTGTCACCCTTCTTCGACGTGCCACCCGAATCGATCTCTGTGGCCTTACTTGTTTCTTCCTCGCTCTGCTGCTCCATGGCTGCGCTTTGACCCTGTGCCTCTGCCTTCTTCTCCTTATCGCTCTCCATGGCTCTCGAAGAAATGTAGCCAGCTACGAGTGCAACATCCTGAGAATCCAACTCTTCCGGAACCTCCTCCTCGATGTAGCAAGTGGGAAACTCTTCCAATTGATCTTCCCCGGTGTTGTGTCCTTGCTGCTCCATAGTGGAGGCCTTGGTGGCTTCCCTAGGAGGCTGCCAGTTATCGGGTACTGTGAAAAGAAGATGCTCTGGGGAATCCTGAATTGGCTCCTCTAGGAATACCTCCTTCACATATGCCATGGGAGGCGACCTAACCATTTCTTTCCTTGCGCGCGAGTTGAGTTTGAGCCATAGACAGTGCACGCTCCATCCGCTGCTATCTCTTCTGATGTGCAACGAAGGTGTACCAGGCGGAGCCCCAGCATGGCTTCCCTCTCTCTTATGGCATTGGGATGATAATTCTGATGGCTAAGATGTAGAGGGTGTTCCGGTGACTGCACCAGAGCTCAAAGTTGTCTGTCTAGTGCGGGCCAAATTCAAAATGGAGGAAGCCATGGAAAATTTTGATGATATCTGGGAGGAGCGATGGGACATGCTCCACAATTATTTCTCCCACATTAATTGTTTGTGCCTCCAAACTGTTCACACGAGGGATAATTCCCATGGCGTGAGGATGGTGGTTGGGGCCTTTCTCCCATCCTTAATGTTGAGGGGATGGGATTCGGCCTTCCTTATTTATGGTCGGGGCTGGCTCCACCCCATGTGGCCTTGATGCACGACATGTCACCCCATCCGGGGACTTTTATTATTATTTTTACAACAACCATTCGTAACTACTTTTTTCATTTTCCCATAGGCTATAGTTATCTTAGCATCATTGCATGCATACTACTTAGTGTTTGGTCAATAATTTTTGTACAGTGATTGGATCTATGCAAAATTGAGGCATATAAAGAAGTTGGAACCTCTTATTTGATGATTTTCAAAATTGAAACTGTGTGCAAGGTGCTATATCAAGGTAATTTGTTAATCTTTTTTGTTTATGTTTTAATGGTGTTGTATTCCATGTGAAACAATTTGATGATGTTATGTTAAATGCAATTTCATAATAATTTTATGTTGTGCCTGGGATGCTTTTGCATTTACGATAAAAATGAATAAAAACACATATGACACATAATATGCTCGTCAAATTTATACCATGAGTACCAGCATAATACAAACATAAATTATGTAGGATGTCTAGCACTAAGCACTAACTAAAAGCACATAATGTCATTACGTTGAAGGCGTTCTTTTAGGGGGATTTCTCTCTCTCTTTTTCATCGTCTATCATCCACCAACTAGAACCCGCCATATGTATTAAAATTTATGTACATCACTTCTTCTTCCATGGCCATGCGATGTATGTGCTCTCACTTCACTTCACCGACTCCACACCGCTAGATACACTGCAACACTGGTCACAATTGCACCCAAAGTGGATTAGAGTTTAAATGGAGTGCAAGCTACAAAGACTAAACAAAGGTCTATAAATATAGGGGTGTATTCCCGAATGAAGCATGATCGTTTGTTGTTGATGAGGTTCTTCAGATTGTTACCAACTCAATTCTGGATCTACACAGAGAATCTCGCTTGCTTTTGTTCTGAAATGGGTTCAAGCAACTCAGAGAGATCTCCTTTGACGGTGCAGGCCAAGGCCAGACGTGGGAACCAGGCGAGGGGGAAGAAATTCAAACCATCGTTGCTGAGAAGAACTGCCACGTCCTGCCAGAGTTTGGAATTGGTGGTGCCTCAGCTGGGCATGGTGGAACAGAAAACACTCAAAGGAAATGTGTTTATCAATAATTAAGGAGGAAGAACGAGTTTGGAATTGGTGGTTCCTCAGCTGGGCATGGTGGAACAGAAAACACTCAAAGGAAATGTGTTTATCAATAATTAAGGAGGAAGAACCAAAGAGCAAGCCAGAGCAAGAGTCGGTTGAAGACTAGGATTATCCTCCTCTTCCTAAGGGCACTAAACTATATGTGGGTAATCTCCTCTTTGACATTAACAGTGAAGGTCTCGCCAAATAGTTTGAGCCTTTTAGAGGTCTAACACCCTTCCCTACAAAGCCTTGCGAAGGAGGAATGAAGTCTTCCTTGGATGCACTAGAGTTGGAGGTCGCTGATCGGGCATGATGCACTGGAGTTGGAGAACTCGCTGGATGGAATGATCGAGAGGAACTATCTCTATCTCTATTTCATGATCGAGAATTGTGTCATGATCATAATCCATAGTTATTTCTATTTGAGATATATCCAACCAAAGTCAGACTCGGTGCCTTGTGGAGTTCTTTATCTCTCCTCATGACGACCAACCAATTTTCTCGAACCACCGACTCCAAACTTTTTCTCAATAACGACGACTTCTAGGTTTATTCATATTTATGTTATTGGTTTCTTCACAGGACTGGACTCCACTACATGGGAGCGAAAGTAGAGAACGAAACCCCTGATTGGTCTCTACATTTCCACTCTCAATTTCAAGTTGTGGGTGTAGACTGGATGCTTAATTTCTCAAATGTTGGATGTGACCATAAAATTCAGACCATAAATCTACAGATTATGTCACTATTTTAATAGATTTTCTTGCATTTGATAATGGGTTGTTGAGGCTGCGAGCAAACATGACTAACAGTTAATGAGAAAGAGGCTTGTTGGCCAAAGGATCCGGTCTATTTCTAAAATGAAGCAACCCTTCTCATAAATATCCGAGGAGCGAGTCCAAGCATGAAGGAGATCATAAGTACGAGGATAAGTTGAAAATTCTCCACACCTGTAAATAGATTCCAAATAAAAGATGTGAATGCCATGAAAAATGATCTTGTGCTAAGCATATAGTAGCATGTAAGGTCTTTCCCAGATCACCAGTTTTGTACAGTGCCCATCAGGCCTCTATCATAGAGACCTTCAATGTGTTTAAAGCATTTATTGGAACAACATTCATCACCCAAACTTCTTTGTCAATAAGCGCGACCACAAATACACCGAGATTTTCCCTCGTGTCCATAATGTTTCTAAAAGTATGGTTTACAATCATCGGCGGCTTCATTTGTTACAAATAGTACTTCATTCTTTGATGCCAAAAATCCTGCATTGAACGAAATGGTCAATGTTCAGGAAATCCTTAGGTAGCATAGTGAATAAATAGAATTTCCAATTCCCAATATAAACTTCCTCTAGCAGTGAAAACAAGCTAATAATTACAACATAAGAATATAGATGTATTAAAGTATCCTTTTTTAACTCTCCTTCACAGTCATTAAGGTCT
The DNA here is from genome assembly GCA_009831015.1 of Picea engelmannii. Taxonomy (NCBI): domain Eukaryota; kingdom Viridiplantae; phylum Streptophyta; class Pinopsida; order Pinales; family Pinaceae; genus Picea; species Picea engelmannii. Next base: position 726,894 of record ML781907.1, on the reverse strand, counting down.
TCCAACCGAGCTGGAGGAGTAGTCAGTTGTTTTGGCCAAGGTACCAGTCCACTGCCTTTGGCATGATGCATTTCTAGAGTTTCCATTCAATATCAATTTTTAGATAGAAGATCTCAGTGATAGCTATCACACAAATGAAGACTTCATCTACAAAATGTGTCATAAAAACATGAGAGGCTTGTGTTTCAATGACTTAGTTCCATTCTATGTTATTCTCCAATTATATTCTCCTTATGTAATTAGGAAATTATAGATTACCAAACCACTTATAGATACAAATTCTATGAGTAGAAACAAACCATCAAAACAATGATACAAGAAATATTCAAGCATATATACATCTATTATGATTTGCAATTATTTTGATATGGAAAAGTAATATGTAGTAGGTACTTCCATAAAACATCACCTATTTTAGGTCTTTTATCAGATTTGCATCAAGGAATTGGATAACTATGGTTGAATGTCCAAACATGATTTCCTTTTGGAGGGACTCAAAACTAGGCAATATAAAACCTATGATATATGCAAAATCATAAAAATATATTATGATATTGTAGTGAAGATGTCTGCAATATCAAACCTCCAATGTAAGCACATCATCAATTACCCAATTTAGAGATCATCCTTAGTGAGCAAACAAACAATCCTTCTATTACCTGCCTCTTTGACCTTTATGGAAGTCATCATTACATAACTCGACCAATTCTGAACATCCTCCTTCAATTCACCTTTAAATGAAGCTGGGAAAACCTCCTTTGAAAGGAGCGCTCAGATGGATACACATATCAAACCAAATTCTCCTCATCTATGGTGAAGATTGAAAAAAAAAATCTATGAACAATGAGATGATATTGACGGTCAAATTCAAAGTGCTTGGAGGTTTGTGCGATCCATCCACCAATGTTGAATAGTTTCTCTACAAGATTGAAGCCATTTGATTTTGTAGAGAAAAATGGGGAAGTAGGTTATGTAAGAATGCCTTGTTAGATGGGTGTTGCAACGATTATGGTTAGACACATCGCAGGCTAGCATGTACCGCCTACCATCGATTAGACTAGGAAATGATCACCATTACTGTTGATCATCTAGAAATGAAGAGAACTTCCAATTGTGGAACTTTCGATAAGTTTGGATAAATGGCTATCTAGGATTATAATTTCAATGCATTTTTCTTTGTTATATGTCATTTTCGAGTGAAATACATTTGGCAATGTTATCATTTATTAATCGTAAAATCTCAACAAGTGTTTTTATATTTCATTTCCCAATGCACCACGTTTGACAACACTACCATTTAATAATCGTACAATCTTGACGAGTATTTTTATATTTCATTTCTCAGTGTAGGATGTTTGGCAATGCCGCATCATCGCTATTAGTATGTTAACTGCAACAAATTTTACATCACAAGCAATATAATGAGCTTAAGTTTATTTTCTATGTTGATTTTTAACTAAAATTGTAATAAATTTATTTAATTTAAAATTTGGCAAAATCTGAAAAACATGCTTCGACTTTATCGGATTGAACTATTTTCTCAAATTGGAATATTTTCTTTATCCTGGCATTGAACTGAGTCAAGTTGGTGGCATTGACAACATTCTAAAAGCTGTGGTCTTCTCACTTTAATTGACATTTTTTAATTTAATGTAGATGCTATTTTTTTTAGATTTATGTGAATCCTTATTAGGATAAGGTTGAGATAAATCTTGTAATAATATTGATAAATTGGTAACATGGTGTAAGTACAATTCTATTCCTAAAGTAAGGTGAGTAATAACATTGCAACACAATGCAGTTATTTTCCAACATATATACCCATTCTGTTCGGCATTCCCTTCCCTCGATTCGGGGGTATGCTAGTTTAATTTTTAACCAATTAAATTTGTTTATTGAAATATTGTATTCATGGAAATAGGCATCCTCTCATAGATAGATAATAAGATCCGAATTTAGTTGAATTTTTCAAACAACCTTAAGGAGCATTGTATAAATAGTTACCAATTGATTGAAAGAAGAATATAAGGGAAATGTTGTTGGCACAGGGGAAAACCCAAGGTTCACTCCAATAGCACACCAACAAGCCCTAGCTACTGACCCTTTCGGCAACACCTGCGAAGCAGATGTAGTCTCACCCAAAGCAGCTATGAGGGGGTTGCAAGACAAATATGTCTACAACCAAGGGAATATCAAGTGGATCTGGTACAATAGCAACACAACATGCATCTACCACTTATTAAGTTAGATCTATCCTTCACAACTATAGATCTGATCTAACACAACAATGCAAATAACAATATAACAACAACAAAGATCAAAGCATCAATCACACACTCAACACAAGATATATGTGGTTTACCCTCTCTCTAGGGATACGTCCACAGAACTTTTCTTATGATTTATTAAGATAAAGCATATAGTTCTTGTCTGCACTCTTAGCTAGCAGATATTCTTTCTTCTCTCTCTTTCTCTCCCTTTCTTGTGCACCCAGCTGCAGGACTTGAACTTCGCACACAGCTGAATATCTTATAATACTAGAAGGCTCTCTCCCTCAACACTTCTCTCTCACAATACAATAATCTCTCACCATAACAATAGAGCTAGATCAACAACAATATTGCACCAACACGACCCAGGTCCTCTTGACCTTTATTTATACATTACAATACCTCACCGACAGCCTTAGGTCGAAACCTAGGTGCCAAAACCCTAAATACCAAAACCCTAGGTCAACTTGATCCACTTTTCCAGGCTTCGCCAGCCTGTCTTTCCTTCCTTCTCGTGTGGTGCTCCAAGGCATCGAACGGTGGCTTTTTCCACTTGATGAGTTGTTCTCGATCCATATTCCTTGTTGATCTGTCAACCTTGATCTTCTCGTCCAATGGCTTGCTTTTCTGTACTTTGCTCCATATTTTCTTCTCTTTTGCTCACTTCGACCTAGTGATAATCACTATGTCTCTTGCGAAGTTTGCTTTTTACCTTTTCTTTCTTGTTCTTCGCTTCCTTCCATAACCAAGGGCCAACAGTCCCCCAACACTCACCTGTGACTCGTCGCGAGGCACTTCGGATCTGATCCCTCTGTTTTGCTTCGTCCTTAGACTGCACAGTGTAGCCTTTGTGTTATGTTCTATGCATCCTCTCCCTCCTTGTGCAGACTATCTTTTTTGTGTCTGGTACCCAGTTTCAACTGCACCTGGTACCTAGACCCTTTGCCTCATGCTTTTATTGAGAGCTTTGAGGTAGCTGGTTTTCATAGTACAACTTCAACTGACTCCCATTCACCAATCCTTCCTTCCACTCTCCATTCAATGTTTTTAGCTACGCATCTCCTCCTTCTGTAACATAGGTGATCTCATATGGTCTGAGCCAATGCGTTCTGAACTTCCAAGGGTGTTTTAGGAATTTACTGTCATACACCAGTACTAAATCACCTTGCTTGAATGCCTTCTTCTTGATGTGCCTGTCAGGATAGGCCTTCTCTCTTTCCTTCTAAACCTGCTGATGGAATCCTGCAATGAATCTATCTTCTTCCAGTTTAACCAACTGTGCAAGCCTCTTGTGAATAGCTCCAGTATCATCCATGTCTGTAAATGCAACAATTCTTAAGCTTGGCACCAAGTATTCCATTGGGACAACAACTTCAAGGCCATAAACCAATTTGAAAGGGGTCTGCATTGTTAATTTCTTGCAAGTGGTTCTATAGGCCAATAGTATTGCAGGTACTCTTAAATCCTAGTCATCCCTATTCATACTGCAAATTTTCATCAATGTTGTCTCCAGTATCTTGTTGAATGCTTCAACTGTCCCATTTTCTTGTGGATGGTAAGGTGTGCTCTTCTGATGGTGGACTGCAAATTCTTCAGTCAGGGCTTCAACTATCTTATTGATGAAATGTGTGCCTTGATCACTCATAAGGATCTTGGGGCATCCAAACCTAGTTATTATGTCATCAAATATAAAATGCACAGTTGTAGTTGCACTACAGTCCTTGACTGCTCTGGCTTTGGCCCATCTGGTTAAGTATTCGGTCGTAGTAATGATATACCTTTCTCCTGTGTGCTTTCTTGGTGGGTTTATAGGTCCCACGAAGTCAATGGCCCACTTTTCAAATGCTTATAGAGTCATCTGTGGTGCTAATGGCATTTCATCTCGTCTGGATGGTTTCCCAACTCTCTAGCATACATCGCGGGCTCTAGCAAAATCTTTAACATCTCTGTGTAAGATGGGCCACCAAAGGCCAGCTCGTAGGACCTTCCGCGCAGTTGCTTTCCTTGCGTAATTCCCTCCCGCGATGCCTTCATGAAATTCTGCGAGGATCAGGGGGCACTTTGCCTCCATAACACATCTTCTTAGTATCTCATCAGGTCTCATCTTGTATAGCTGATCAACTATCAGTGAAAAGTCTGCAGCGCGCACCACTAGTTGTTTCTTCTGGGGAATTGTATACTCACTAGGTGCCATTCCTATCGATAGGAACTAGACTATGTCTGTGAAGGGGTCATCAATATTTCTAATGGTGAGCAGTTGTGCATCCGGCAGTGTATCTTCCAAACTGGTGGGTTCTTCTCCATGTTCCAACCTCGTCAAGTGGTCAGGACCCTTGTTCATTCTTCCTAGCTTAACTATGATCTCAAAATCATATTATTGAAACAACAGAAGCCATCTGCATATTCACCCCCCTAACACTGGCTTGTTGACTAGGTATTTCAACGCGGAGTGGTTTGTAAACATTTTAAAGTGTCCTCCCAACAAGTAGTGGCAGAATTTCTGCAGCACGTACACCATGGCTAATCCTTCTCTTTCTATAGTGGTGTAATTAATTTTAGTTGTAGATAGCTTCCTGCTAGCAAAAGCTAATGGATGGTCGATCTCCCCTTCTCCCAGTTGTGCCAACATTGCTTCTAAGGCAATAGAAGATGCATCGACATGCACATGAAACTCCTTGCTAAAATCTGGAAAAACTAGAATGGGTGCAGTGACCATCTTCTATTTTAGTGTGTCGAAGCTCTACTAGCATTTGTTTGTCTAACCAAACTGACAATCTTTCTTCAACAACTTCTCCATCGGTGCTGTAATTTGGGAATAGCCTTTAATGAATTTCCTGTAATAGCCTGTGTGTCCTAGCGCAGTGCGCAGTTGTTTGACTGAAGTAGGCAATGATAAATCAACTATAATTGCAATTTTAGATGGATCAACCAACAATCCCTTCTTGCATACAGTATGGCCTAATAACACTCCAAATGGTGAGAAGAAGATGCACTTCTTCAGATTTAAAGAAATTTGACATTGCCTGCATTTATCCAACATTAGCCTTAGACATTCAATATGATTTTTCAACAAACTAAACACAGTCCAGTCATCAAAATATGCTTCTAAAAATTTATGAAAAAATTATTTGAACGCTTCGACCACCACCTGGAAAATATGGTTGGGGCATTATTCAGTCCGAATGGAATTACTGTATATTCGTAGGATCCCCATTCTATGGAAAACGTGGTCTTGTGGCAGTCCTCCTTGGCAATTTGGATCTGATGGTATCCTGAAAACCCATCTGTAAAATAATATACCTACTGGCCTCCCACATTGTCTAATACTTCATCAGTGAATGGTGTAGGGAAAGGGTCATGCAGACATGCATCATTCAAATTCTTGAGGTCCACACATATCCTAATTTCTCCTATCTTCTTGNTGTACCACCATAGGGATGATCCACTCCGACTCTTCGACAGGTTCAATAATCCCTGCTTCCAGCATTCTGTCGAGCTCAATCTTCACTTTTTCCTTGTATTTTGGGTTCAATCTGTAGGGTCTTTGCTTGAATGGCTTCGCATCTGGTTTCAAAGGTATTCTCATCTCTCCCATAGGTCCTTTGATACCCTTCATATCAATGAACTTGGTCATAAACAAGTCATGATATTCGTGCAACAACTCTGTAATCTTGTTAATGGTAGTAACATGCCAATAATCTCTGACATTGGCAAGCTTCAGTGTCTCCTCTGTTCTAATATTGACCTTTTTTATCTTGATTGGCTTACCAATAAATGGTAGCTCAACTCTTGTTCCTTCCACATCTCTTTGGCCTTTTGTTTCGATGATGTTCACTTTCCTCGAATCATCGTCATCATCAACGTTGATGTAATAACATCTTTGTAGTTTCTGGAGAGGCATAGTCCAATCGTCCTCTTCTTGTGCTATAGGGAGACTAGAAGCCTCTTCAAATACTTTCTGTCTCACAATCTGTAGTGCTTGATCTACAAAAGGATATCAACTTTCAAATAAAAAGGTGGTTACAAAATTCTGAGTCATACCTTCCCAATCTGCAGTGACGAGGCGTAGCTCCGCTTGAAGGTACCAGTTGATAGGGGTCGTATCCAGCATGTTAATGAATCTGTGCACCCATTGTTCTCGGGGAATGTCACTCCAAGCCTATTCGCAGCTTCGCACATGGTCCTTTGGGAAACTTCGACCAGTATACCTTACTTCGCAACTTACTACTTGTGTTGAGAACCGCGTTGTCATCAAGGTTCGACATTGTGTCCAGTCTATGATATTTATTTTATGCGTCCCCCACCATCTTTCTGGTGTGGCTTTTAGAGCCTCATCCATTTCCAACAATCATTGTTGTGTTGGTACACTTGTCTCAAAATATGATAGGAAGGTTTCTAAAGGGTTCAGACCATCAAATGTGGGTAAGTTACTCACTGTTGTGCCGATCCAACGAACTTATCTGGTTAATCTGACACATCTTCTGGTAGATACTTCATACATCTGGTTATGTTAGTTCTCCAATGCTTCCTCTGAATCTGATGAACACATGTTGTCACTTCGCCAACTCAGATTCCCATCGGCTGTAGGGTTGATGTAATCCTGTTGTCTGGCTGTTAGTTTGCAGATGTTTTCCAGTTCGTATGCGTGGTCTTCTTCTCTGATGGGCTCTGTATATCGCTGACCCTCATCTGGATATAAGGGTGCAATGACCTTAAGGCCATCTCTTTCAAATTTCATACGTCTTTTCTTCAAATCAACAATAGTAGAATTGTTGAAGGCCCAATCAATTCCTAACAATGCAGGGTAAGGGCAATTGTCATCAACAATTTCAATTACCTCAAAATTTGCAAAGGTTCTAACTCTGTCGATGTATACAGGGACATGCTCCAATTGTCCCAATGGGCTGACAACTTGCTGATTAACCATTCTAAGCCTGATAGGGGAATAGATCAACTTCGGTTTTCCCATTAGTTCCCAAGTTTGCTTAGTCATGACATTGACCTCCGACCCTAAGTCGAGGACCACATAGTCTATATCATGCTCTCCTATTTGAGCATTCAAGTGTGATTCTTTATTTTTCCTTCTCTTCTTACCAATTTGGTGTACTGCCTTATTCAGTAAGGGGTTTGTATTCCCTAGCTCATAATGTCTAACCAGATTTTGCAGTTCTTGTATAGCTTTCCCATTTTTAAGCAGCTATATAAACATATACAGGAAACTAACAAGTTTACTTACCTCTTTTCTATCTCTGGGTGAGTCAAATTGATCGAATGCGTGAGGCATTCCATATTCTCTTATTTCTGGTTGTGTCTTTAAGGAACAACTTTGATCTTCTTTGAACCCTTGCCTTGCTTCCTCAAAGATTTGTCTTTCTTTCTTTGCATCAAAAACCTGAGTATTCTCCGCAGCTTTCCTGATACCCGAGTCTTCTGTGATCTTTCCTTGGGTCATTCTATCCTCTCCTATAGTAGTGCCTCCTTGAGTAATAACAACGAATCTAGGGTCTGCTCCATGAGGTTCAACATATATTAGTTGAACTTGCGGGTTCTGTTGAGGTCCTCGTCTTTCCTGAAGCTTAGCTAGCAGCACAAGGCAGTCCTCAATGACATTCTCGAAGGAGTTGCAATAACTGCAAGTGGTACAAGGGTTCTGACAGTCCCTTGCTCGATGTCCTGGTTGCGCGCAGTTATAACAGATTATATTTCCTCGGCCTCGGCCCATGCCTCCTCCTCGTCCTCTGAATCCACCATGAGGATTGAAGTTTCCTCTTCCTGGGGATTTATACTGCGCATTGTTTCCTTCTTGATGTACCTCACCTTGGATCTTGTATATGTCTCTTGATCTTTCATGCATGAGATCATAAGTTCTGCAATCTCTATCACCGTGCCCTACTGATTTACAAAATGTGCAATACAAGTTTGTGGGTGTTTGAATGTATTTATGCATGTAATAGAACTCCCCAGGGCGATGTCGATTTCTGCATACTTTGCACCAGGGTAATGTGACTTGCCTCAAAGGGTTTGGAGCTCCCGAAGCTAGATATTCGTGAAACAGGGGATAATGCTCCTTTTCATGGCCTTCTGATTTGCATCTGACACACCAAATGTCTTCTCTTTTGTCTTTTCCCTTGTCCTTCTTCATGTCTTCAACATGCAAAGACAAACTAGTTAACTGACTCATAATCTGGCTCATACTTGAGATGGATTCTCCCATAGGGGCTGATTCAAGCTTCATGGCGATCTCCAATGCTTCTGCCTGTGAAGCAATTTTCTGCTCCATCAAGGGAACTCTGATATGTGGTAAAAGGGCAGCGATGAACCATTCCTTGTTTTGCTCGTTTGGGATCTTAAAAGTTAGTCAGTCTGTTAGGGTCTTGAATCTCTGGTCGAATTCCCAAACATGTTCGGCTACCTTTTGCTTGATCTCTTTCAGATCTGTAATACATTGGGACTATGAATTAGGTTTCTTAAACTCTGCAATCAGTGCATTCTTGATCTCATTTAGTGGCTTAGGTTGTGCATGTCCTTGGACAAGATTCATGTACCAACTCAACGCGCGATCCCTCAGTGTAGTGCTAAACTGGTTTCTTTTAAAAGCTTCATCAGTAATATTTTTAATGTTCCATATGGCCTCACACAGGAACCAGTGCTGATCAGGATCTTCAGATCCATCTCCTTTGAAGATAGGGAGCCTTATCTCATCTGCCATGGAGCTGCCTAGGTTTCCTACCTGAGTAGATGTTGAACTGCTAGTAATAGTACTCTGCGGACTCTGGTGATTCATGATATTTTGATTACTTAGCGTTTTTGAAACAACAGGAGGATTGATATTACTTACTTCAGTAGCCTGCGCAGTTCTTGAGGTTTTTGGCTTGTTTCAGTGAAGTTCTTTAGCTGCTTCTTCCTCTGCCCCAATAGGTTCTGAATGTTCTTCATCTGTCAGATCTGCCTCTTCTCCACTATAGAAACCCTCTTCCCCATAGTTTTTCTTCACCATATTCTCAAGGTGAACCCCTTTGAATACTCTCCCACTGGGCGTATGTCCAGCTTTTGTGTCGTTGTCACTGTCGTTGTCCGAATTCTTGAACATTAGCCTTTTCAAATCTAGCCAGTCTACTGTATCTTCAAGATGTACTTTTCATGCAAGAGCATCTTGATTCTTAACCTCAAAAAATGCAAAAATTTCCCTCGGGGTCCCTTGAAAAAGTATCTCTCGGCTTGGCTATATGATTCTACTCTGTCAACAACAAACTCGATGATATACCCTCCAATGGTACTATCAAACCAATGATCTACTGCTCTGGATATGACGTTATCGACTCTTTTGACCTTCTAGATCAATGCTGACGTCCAAACCATAGGAGGTCTAGATCAGATCTCAAAATGGGTATCAACTAACCTAGCCAACCACTCAGACAACTCCTGATGGATTCCTCCAAAGAAGATATCGTGAATGTCGGTGAAGATGTACCTTTGTATCCAATCTTCAATACTCAGCTTAGGGTTCTTGTTCTGGGGTTCAACGAAGTCCCTCTCTTGATCTTCTATCCAATTTTGAATCTTTGTCTTCGATGGGAACCACCTTGACATTCCGTCATGAAGATTCCCATCACAACAACGAAACCATTTGTTGGCACAGGGGCAGACCCAAGGTTCACTCCAAGAGCACACCAACAAGCCCCAGCTATTGGCCCTTTCAACAACACCTGCGAAGCAGATGTAGTCTCACTCAAAGAAGCTATGAGGGGGTTGCAGGACAGAGATGTCTACAACCAAGGGAATATAAAGTGGATCTGGTACAATGGCAACACAACATGCATCTATCACTTATCAAGCTAGATCTATCCTTCACAGTTATAGATCTAATCTAACACAACAATGCAAATAACAATATAACAATGACATAGATCAAAGCATCAATCACACACTCAACACAAGATATACGTGGTTCACCCTCTCTCTAGGGCTACGTCCACATAACTGTTCTTATGATTTATTAAGATAAAGCATACAATTCTTATCTACACTCTTAGCTAGCATATCTTCTTTCTTCTCTCTCTTTCTCTCCCCTTCCCGTGCACCCAACTTCAGGACTTGACCTTCGCACACAACTGAAGATCTTACAATATTAGAAGGCTCTCTCCCTCAACACTTCTCTCTCACAATACAATAATCTCTCACCACAGCAATAGAGCTAGATCAAGAACAATATCGTACCAACCCGACCTAGGTCCTCTTGACCTTTATGTATACATTACAATACCTCACCGACAACCTTAAGCCGAAACCTAGGTGCCAAAACCCTAAATACCAAAACCCTAGGTGTCTAAAACTCTAGGTCAACTTGATCCATTTTTTTCGGGGTTCGTCAGCCTATTTTTCCTTCCTTCTAGTGCGGTGCTCCAAGGCATCCAACGGCTTGTTTTTCCGTACTTCGCTCCATCTTTTCTTCTCTTTTTCTCACTTCGACCCAATGATAGTCACTGTGTCTCCCGCGAAGTTCGCTTTTTACCTTTTCTTCCTTTTTCTTTGCTTCCTTCCATAACCAAGGGCCAACAAATGTATAACCTAATGAGGCTTATAAACTTTCTATATAATATCT
>ML781907.1:662046-698009 GCA_009831015.1 Picea engelmannii | reverse complement strand
CTTAGTATTACTATGTTTAACATTTGAAAGAGTAAAAATTTTAAATCAAACTACCGATTAATAGGCAGTCAACTCATCGAATCGATTGCTATAGTGCCAAAGGAAGGTACTAATAAGATATTTCTAATTGCAAATTTGTTTATAGTTATGATGAACACCTTTATTATGAAAAATATTCATGATTTGCAAATTTGTTTATAGTTATGATGAACACCTTTATTATGAAAAATATTCATGATTTACTTAGGCATTTCCATTAGCCCTTTTAGGGGTATGCTAGTAAACATATTAAAATAGTCAGTTCGCTCCTACCAAATTTAGATCGATCAAGCAATGGGATAATGTATTTCGTCAAAAGCCTATTACAAATCGGCATGTGTACTGGGAATCTTCTGACCGTCTGTCTGCAGCTGAGCGAGAAGAACCTGTCTCAGTTCGCTCCTATTGCAAATCGCTGAGTGTATTTCATCAAAAGACTATTACAAATCGACATGTGTATTGGGAATCCTCTGTTCGTTTGTCTGCAACTGAGAGAGAAGAACTTGTCTGCATAACCTTTATAATCTTTAAATCTCCACATTTAATATAGAATATTCATTTCCAAGTCACACATTATTATTTATACTCCAAGCTTCTGATTGTTAGCATCTAAAATAAAAATTCACAACACAGAGCCAAAACTGTAGCAATGTTTCACATATCGGAGCTGGCATTTAAAGTGCCGCCATAAAACTCACCAATAAAAAAAATCTTCCACAATTTCATGTTCCACATCAGTTAAATTCACAAGATTATGCAACGACTGTCGCAATTTCATGTTCCACATCAGTCAAATTCACAATATTATGCAACCTTTTAAGCTCAGTTTCTAAAAAAATTGCATTCAATGCGTTAAACTCCCTCGTATTTAATAATCCGTCTCAAATTTAACAGGATTCGAAGCCGAGACTTACCTTTGAGAAATAGTCCCTTCTTCTCCAGTTGCGTTTAGCTGCCTCCTTAGTTATAATGCAATCAAAGTTTCATGTTTTTAACCCTTTATCCTTTGTAATGTGTTTCATCATACATATCCTTTGTATCCCTTTCTATTGTTTCTCCTCGATTTAAAAGGAACAACGACCGAGCAGCCAACAGGAACAACGCCCGAGCAGGAACAAAAAAGAAAGGTCGTCTTCATCAACAGGAACAACGCTCGAGTAGGAACATCGCCCGAGCAACCAACACGGTTCATATGCCCGAACAAGAACAACGCTCGAGCAACCAACACGGTTCATATGTACGAACATGAATAATGCCCGAATCTGCGTGCGCCCATGGAGGTGAGGTGGGCCACATAAGCTAGGTGGGCTCCCGAATTGTCAGTTATTTGTCTCCAATAGATAGAGATGTATTATCCTGTTTCTTATTTTGTGTTTTCTTTTTCTTTTCTCCTATGACAATGACAACACATTCAACAAACATTAAAAAAAAATGGACAAGAGGTACCCATCTCGGGTGAAACAAACCATTTAGGTCAAGTGAAAATTGTCTTTTCAAGCAAAGCAGGGAAGTGGGTTTGGTTCAATGCCAAACAGTTTCGGGGTATTTTAAAACATAGAGTTGGTCATCTAAAATGGGAACAGACAAGGAATAAATTGACCCTCCATAATAAACTTTCAAACAAGCCTCTTTTGCAAAGGTGTAACAACAACATGACTAAAGACAACAATGATTATGCATTGTACAGTCCTACATCCACACCTTTCATATGGTCACCTGACCTGTATGTGCAAGAGTTACTAAATGAAAGAGGAGATTGGAGGTTTTGGAAGTCAAAGGGCATGAGAGAGACCTTCAAATCCAACTATTGACAGTAGAAAATTGGGACTTAGCAGAAAACAATAAAGTTTTAATAGATCAAGTGACACTATTGCAAGAAGTCCTTTTGGAAGCAAAGGCTGAATAGCAAGGCTTGAAGGATGTCGAGCAAATCAGAGAAGATTCTAATGTGGAAACTAGAGAGGGGATGAACTCTAAAACACCTAAAGCTGAAGGGAAAACAGGTAAACAAGCATACACCCATGGAGTGAAAGCAAGGGATGAAGAGAAAAAAGATTTCACAAAAAATTCCAAAACTTGGGCACAAGTCATTAGCAATTCTGCTCATAAGGAAAAAGAAACACACAACCAGGGGGATGACATGCAAGGTAGATAAAACAAGGAAAGACAAGGTAGAGCAACAAACATAATTATCAAAGGTGTGAGAGAGTATGGAAAAAATGAGTGTACTCTTGATCTTGCAAGTGAATTTTTGAAGGACAAGTTGCTTTGGCAAGACTGAATTTGCCAAGCATGGAGGGTGGGTAAGCCTAGTGGTGAGAGAGATAGGCCCATAAAAATCATAATGTCAAGCATACGTGGAAAACAAATTCTCCTAGGCAAGAAGCAACTCTTGAGAGATTCTCGCTTTTTTCTAGACGAAGATTTAACTATCAGACAACAAGAGGAAAGAAGGCAAGAGTTGTCCAAGGTTAGGGCAACAAGGGATGAGGGAAAAAGGGCATGGCTATTCAAAGGAAAAGTTGTTGTTTCCTTTTTCAATCCTCACTCTAAAACAAGATAACAAGTTGGTAGCCAAGAAGAGACAACAATTTCATTAGCAGGAAAATATGAAACAAGGCTAGTATGGACAAATAGGGGTGAAGACTCAACGTTGAGTCTTGTAGACAAAAAAAAATAGCAGTCAAATTACTCCCAGGTTTCCTTAAGATTAGTTTGTTGGAATTGCATAGGTTATCCTTGGAGGCGGGGACCTGGGTTAGAACCTATCACGAAAGATAGATACATAATTTATCTATTGGAAACACATGAGCATGAAGGGTGCAAGACACCTATGTTTGAAGAGTATGTCAAGATGGTAGTGTGGAACAAAGCAACTGAAAATGGTAAAGGACACGGGGGTATCATTGTCTTAGTGAAGAAAAAAAAAGCTCGTCTCATTCAGTTAGAAAGATAAGACTCAAATAAACAATTCATTTGGTTTAAAATATCAGAAAATGGTAACATCATCAGGATTGCAGCATGTTATTTTGCCCCACAAGTTTCAAAAACTTACAAAAATAGGGGGCTTGACCACAAAGACCCCTTTGCAGCCTTAAAAAATGATATTGCAACGTACTCTCAACTAAATGAAGTCCTTATAGTGGGTGATTTCAATGCTAGGACAACATGTGAACAAGCTAGTATTCTTCGTTGTAAGGAAGATTGCAACCCCATTTAGCTTACAGAAGAARGAAATCATCAATGGACAAGAGTCTCAGAGAACAACAAAAGATGCAATTTTTTTTGGGAGCAACTGCTTACTTTATGTGGRGCATTTGACTTAATCATTTGTAATGGGTTGGCTAGATGGGAAAATTCTGGCAATTTCACCTGCAATACCTACAATGGAGMAAATGTAGTAGACTATGCAATTTTCTCACATGGCTTGTGTGAGAAAATGGAGGAAGTTTTGATTGGTGAACAACTGTGGGAGTTGAAATSTGATCATAAACCGATCTATTTAAGTCTAACTTGGGCTGAACAACAACAACATGGGAATAAAAGTCARCACATTCAACAACCTCCTTTAAAGGGCAGAATTCCATTGATTCAAAAAAACTGTAACACCTTCAAGATAGCGCTAAACATGTTGTTTAACAAGGAGAAAATTCCGTCCCAAGGCCTTTATAGCCATGAGCTAACAAATTTAATACAAAGCACACTTACAGAATGCAAAAGTACAAAAAATAGGAAATAAAAAAAAAACTGCTTTCTGGTTAATGTTTGGTTTGATGAGGAATGCAAAACAACAAGGAAAACTTTGAAAGAGTCAATCCAAAAAGAAATAAACATAAAATCTTACAAGCATATTGTAAGAAAGAAAAAATCTGACTTCATGATCTCAAGGAGGGAGGAACTAATCTTCTTGGGGAAAAATAACCCCAAGTTATTTTGGAAGGAACTTCAAATGAAAAAGAAACAAAATGAAAATAATATCACAACCTATCAATGGTTCGAGTATGCAAAGCAGCTTTATGAGCAATAACCTAAGGTGGACCCCCCTCCCTTGGTCAACACTACTACTAATCTTTTCATCGTGCAAGAAATTGAAGTGGGTATCAAAAAGTTGGGTGTTGGAAAAGTAAAAGATTTAGTTGAACTCAAAGCAGAATATCTAAAGTGGGGTTCAAAAACTCTTGCACCTCACAGTATGTAAATTTTCAACAACATCATTCAGTAGGGCTCCCTACATATTAGACAACGAGCCTAGCAATACCGCTTTTCAAGAGTGGGGATGTCAACAATCCCTCCAACTATAGGACCATAATGATAAACCCCTTGTTTGCAAAGTTATTTGGAAGTATGCTAGACAATAGAATCAGCAAGTGGGTGGAAGAAGGGGATAAGCATGCTAAAGGGAAAGCAGGTTTCATACCTAAATACTCAACGATTGATCACAGTATAACTCTAAGGCACATCATTGAAAAAGTGTGAGAGAAAAAAGAGGAAGCCTTTTGTTTCTTTGTCGATTTCAAAAAAACTTTTGATACGGTCCCTAGAGATAAGATTTGGCGTAGAATGGAGGAACTTGGGGTTCCTATACATCTTATAGTAGCCGTCCATAGGATATATGAGGAGGTTAAAGTCAAAATCAAAACATCAACTGGTATCTCCAAAAGTTTTAGGAGCGATATAGGGGTCAAGCAAGGGTGCCCATTGTCCCCTACCCTTTTTGGTTTATATATAGACAAAATTGAAGAGTAGTTAAACTCACAGGAGGGTGATGGTGCTCTTTTGGGTGATTTTGTGATAAGGCTTCTTTTGTATGCAGATGACCTTATTCTGATTGCTAAATCTTCTCTTGGGTTGCAAGAACACTTAATTTCCCTTGAGCACTTTTGTAGTACAATGGGGATGCAAGTCAATACTAGCAAGACGAAAGTGGTGATTTTTGCTAGCAAAAGAAAACATAAGAAACATAAGTTCTACTTTAAAGGAAACACTCTTGAAGAAGTGGAAGATTACAAATACCTTGGAATTGACTTCAACAAAAATCCAAGTTGGGAAGGTTGCAAAAAGAAAATAACTTTGGGAGGTTAGAAAGTGTTCTATGCTTTTCAAAATAGGTGCAGAGAAGCAGAGCTATGGGATTGGAAGACTATGCAAACTCTCTTTGGGCTTTTAGTGATCCCGATGGTTCTATATGGTTGTGAAGTGTGGGCCAGCAACACATCTGACTTACAGTGGAAGCAAATTGAGAAGATTAAAAAATGCTTGATCACAAACAAGTTTAAAATTAAAAGTTCAATCCCTTATGATATCATGCTGAGTGAAATGGGGGCTTCTCCTATTGAAGCAATTGCTATGGTGTGTCTCATAAGATATCTAAAAACAATTGAGCAAATGGAAGTTAGTCGGTGGCCTAAGGTCGTCTTCAATGACATATTGTGCAAAATGAAGAAGATGTGGATGCGACAAAATATTAAATGGATTAATAAATGGGATATCCACTTGAACAGGTGCCATATGAACAATAAAGAGATAAAGGATTTTGTTATTGATAGGTTCCATAAGAGAACTTGGGATAAAGGGATTGAGAGAAAGAAAGAGTATTATATTGAAGAGTTTAACCCCACATACAATCATCATCAAAAAGCGTACATAGGGGCCAATATATCTTGGAGAGCCAAAATTCTTATTGCCCAATTAAGAACCAATTCCCATCAATTTTGTTGTGAAACTAGGCGTTGGAAAATACCAAAAGAAGCTTGGGAAGAAAGGGTGTGTGTGTTCTCCACCTCCAAAAAAGTGGAAACAAAAAAAAAATTCATTTTAGAGTGTGAAGCCTTCAAAGAGAGTAGGGACATCTATGTAAGCATCTTGATAGCGAGCTCTTGGAATAACTTATTCAACAAGGGGACAGTGGAGAAATTGGGGGAGCTCATCATCAAGTTGAATAGGAAAAGGGATGAACTATAGAAATTAGTGTGTGAGGCAGTCTGTCCCATAGGCTATTGTTAGCCTCGTGGACGTTAAAATCATTTTCTTTTCTTTCTTTTTCTTATTTCGGCCCTCTCGGACGTCAAATTATGTTAGATGGACCCTATGGACAATCATTTCTGGGAAATCCACGTGTCAACTCCCCATATCCAGAAAACATCACATATTTAATAGATGAAGGTAAATGATAGCGGGGATCCTAACATGTTTTACCTAATGTGCAGGCACATGGCATGTGATTGGTCTCACGAAAACTAGTTATGGGCGTTAGTATCTTGTTTTCTTTATCCTTGTTCTAGCTTACTTTAATCCTCGTACCTCATCTTTCAATAGACTAAATTTTAAGCTTTCTACTTCCAATTGGAGGTCTGAGATGCCCTATCTAGGAGTTTTTTGTGAGTGGAAATACATATTCCATTGAAAAATACCCACTATGTGTATGACCATTGTATTGGATTTTTTAGTTAAGGTTTTTATAATTACTCATATAAATAATAAATGTGTAATTATTTTTAATTAAAAATAAGATTTATATGTGTAATTATTTTTAATTAAAAAAAATATTTTTTTTTTTCATAAATAAGAGATAAAATGAGTGAGTCAAGATTGAAATTTTAATGGTTGAAAAAATGGATTCATATTAAATTTTTTTTTTTTTTTTTACTTAGTAACCCAATCACAAACACAATATCAAAAACTCAAAAGCAAGAATTAGGATAATATCAAAAACTCAAAGAAAGAATTAGGATAACTCAAAACAACATCATACATTTATGAGTCTATAGTCAAAAGATATTTAAAAACATCAAAACAAACACTCAAATTATTGTATAATCATGCTCTTGTCAACATTTAGAAGAGGTCGATCATGATCATGATTATTGTATAATCTGCAGATACAACAATTATTTGCTGTATTTTGGAAAAATGTCTTTGGAAAAAATCGTCGGAGAAGAGTCATTTTGTAGAACGTTTAAACTATGACTTTTTTTTTTTATAATTTATCATTTAATGGCTCTTCTTTTTGTGGGACCCATTATGCTATTATTTAATCAACCTTAGGTAAGCATAATAAATTAATATTACCCAAGCTTCGAGACCTTGTATGAAGAGAATATCCTTTACGGAATCTCTATTGAGTGTGTGGATGTATATGGTTAGTGATTTTCCAAGTAGTTGGGACGTAGGTTAGTGGATTCAATTTTTTTTTATGGAGTAAGAGAAATCTCCATCCATCCTCTGATGCTCGGATAAATATGGAAAAATATCAAGTGGGCATGATCAACTTAATGTCATTCGACAACATTATGTGCCTACCTCGAAATGAGATTGGAACTTCAACTATTCCAAATTGTGGACAATTTATACCAATTTCTCATGAAGATCTGGATCTCCCCATTCAAATGTTTAAGTGAAATGGGCATGCTAATTTAAGTCTGGTTGCACTTCAGAGGTGGCCATACATGGAAGATAACACCATTAATGGAATTCAAGCATTTAATGAGTGTGTAACTCAATCCATTGTTCACATAGATGTCAAAATCCTCGAACACCAAGTTCAACAATGCCTAGATACACCCTATCTAGTAGCCCACAGAATTTGAGTAGAGGAAACAATTTATTCTTTAGAGAAGTCTTCAGAGGAAATTGGATCCACCCTCAATCTAATAGTTAAACTCTTGAATATCACGTTGATCTCTCACCTTTGTTATGGATTAATGAGAAGGCAATAATATATGGTTCATCAATAAAAAAACAACTCACCAACATAGACATTGGACTCTCATCGAGAACTCATCATTACACAATGATATTAAAGAATTTTTCTATAGCAGAAAATGCACACTAGATCAACCTCTTAGTACATGACATCATTCATGATAGAAGATCCATTATTCACACATAAACTAAGCTACAACATCACAATATTTTATTAATTATACTTTGAGCACTATGGTATGTGCATACAGTAATGGAGAACCTTATTTATGCATGCACATGGAACACCCTATATAAAATCAAACACGACACACTCACATTGTCTATGTTATCCTTACATTGTCTAGTATATCCTCAACTATACAAATCATGATCTCACAACATTAGTTCCCATCTTCCTAGTCTCTCTCATGAGGGAGTCAAGCCTAGACTATCTCTCATACTATATTAGAGAAAAATATACACAAACATAACATACATAAGGAACTATTATACCAAGCCACAAGGCCACACTATCAAGGGATTACAAAGCTCTTTATTTATAATGCTTAGGTTATATATGCAACCAAAAATAACTCGATTGTTATTCCTAGGAATTATACCATTGTACCAATGGCTTCTACTATTGTGAGGACAGATTCCATTGTTGTGATGACCATTGCAAGATGACACACTATCTACATAATCCATACAGGGTTATTGGTTTCATTGACTTTGTTTCTATATTAACTCTCACAAGCATAATTTTTTCTAAATTTGTGATGCTACTACAAAGTGTTTCCCAATTGTTAATCCATGGAAACGTGATGCACAAGACCAAAGGTGAATGCACTCTATGTTAATAGCTAAATCCTAATTGGCGATACTAGCATTGATATGTGAGGCAACAAGAACCAACTCTCCTAGAAACACTAGTGTATCCCATCCAATCATGAATAGAGGTTGTCACAAATTCACAGCTTTCAAATACCCTAATTTACAAACCATATTAATCCTCCATGTTGTTGGAAGAAAATACCCAAAATTATAGTCCCTTTTAATTACCTATCATGTTTATCTATCTTGTTGAATAAAGATTTAACAAAAGAGTATGCAATGAGCCACAATGACTTGCCATAATACATTGAGATCATAATACAATGAGATATAATCTTCTAGGGATAACAATCATTTGCATTGAAAATCAGTAAACAAGTAAGTTCATTTTCAAGAGTTCTATTGTGGTATTCTAAAACGATAGTGTCCATGGAAGGCTTAATTTATATACAACAGAAAATCACTAGAAATAAGTATAATTTTTCTTATGCTGAAATAGAAAACAAGGAGTAGCAATTAATTACCATAGGGATTTTTTCTTTAGATTTCATGGAAGAGTTAGAGTCTCTACTAGGTGTGCAATATGGGTGGATGAACATCTCACAAGAGCCTAGATGAGGCTCGACCCCTCAACCTCTAGAAGGTGCGTGAAAAGCATAATCCCTAGGGGAAGTTCTGAGGACCATCCACACTCTATTGATGCATGCTCATATTCAAACGCTCATGTAGCCCACGGGTCCTAAACATGAAATTCTTGGGGCCATCTCATGTGAAGGGAGTTGACCGAGTATGCATCTATGCAGAGCATAGGTGGTCTCATTGGTGGTGTAGTGTGGAGAGAGAAAAATCAAGCCTCCTTATCTTGAGAAAGTAGTGACATTAATTCATCAAAACCCTACAATATTCACCATCCTCCTTATCTCAATCTTGGCAGGAAACAATAAGTAGTCCCAACATGAAGCACATCAAGCCTTCAAAATAAAAGTTTGACTATAAGAAATTTGAAGATGGAGAAGGTTGTAGGTAGAGTAGAGACAATATAGATGGGAGATGGGACATGTGGATGAGTAGATTTAGTAGAGTGCACTCATAGGTGGATTTCAATAAGCCTTTGACAAACGAAGAAATCTTGTAGCACCCTAAGACATATGAATGGAATTACAACCATTGTTAGTGCTAGCCACCATGTAGCCCTCAGTTGTGGCCAAAATACCATGTTTTCAAAGCCATCAAGTAGAAAAATCCTTACAACACTCACAAGAATATACACATAACCAACAAACAATTCATTGCATTGGCCCATTATGGATCCATTATTAATCTACCTATCATCATCTCTGACTGATCTATGCACCTTCATCAATTCCAAGGGACCTTGCCATGTATTTATCTTTGATGTTATTGGTGTGGAATGTAGTGAGACACATACTGCATGCTTCAACATCCAAACAACACATCTTTGATGTAATGTCACACCCCACAACTATAGAAGGAATGTGCATTGCACCAATAGTTTCCTACAAACACTATGCAAAAATGAAAGATATTAAGCATGTCTCATCTAAAAAATAAGAATAAGAGGCACACATATATTCTTTGTCACTTACATAGTTAAAATTTTCATCCTTGATCAATAGTCTACCCTTTAGAGGCACACATATATTCTTTGTCACTTGTAACCTATATTCAAAATGTATACTGGAAGATTTTAAATGACAGCGGACCCCTGCGGTCCATATTAAACCTTCAACTTGTTTCCATTAATGAGGCCCTTGAGGGGATGAACTTGTAGGGTTTATAGCTTGGAGACACCTGATTCATTGATTTAGACTAAAGGACCCAACCAGTGCATGCAAAGCTTGCTCAGATGGTGTAAATATTTTCTCTCATATAATAATACTAAATAGTAAGGATGGAGAATTTTCTGGTGTATGTTATGCTCGTTCCATGCCTTCTTTCATTATTTCTCAAAAAATTGACTAAAACCAACCATCATACGATATTCTTATAGTTCCATTATCTCATCTAACCTATGTTGAAGAGAATGATCATCGATCATCTGGGTGGCGAGGGCGACCCCGAGGCTAGGAACAACAAATTCTAGTAGCATGAATGCTTCTTTTCCATAGACAAGTATGAATGGAATGTGCTTCATCAACATTTTTGATGTGGTTCGAGAAGCCCATAGGACTATGGGGATGCAATAATCCCAGTCATCACGTTGAACATTGAAAACTTTTGTTACAACATGTTCTAAAATTTTGTTAAAATCTTCCACTGTACCATTTGCTTGAGGGTGATAAGGGGTGCACTTCTGATGATGGATCATGAATTCCTGGGTGAGTTCTTGAATAGTTTCATTCACAAAATGTGACCCCTGCTCACTCATCAACACCCTTGGACATCTGAATCAGGTGATGATATTATAAAAAATAAATTGCATTGGTGTTTTTGTTGTACAATCCTTGAATAACGTTTCTTCGGCCCACCTTGTGAGGTATTTGGTCATGGTAATGATTTAGTGCACCCCTATGTGACACATAGGAGGATTGATGGGCCCAAAAATATCTATTTCCCATTTTTCAAAGCGATTAGGTGATCGAGGAGGATCCATAATGCTCAAAAATTGATAGTCTCAAATGTTGATAAAAAAAACTCCATTGCGTAGAGCTTGATGAGAGATTTCCAACGCAATTTGAACGACCTCAAATGGATGTTGTATAAAGAATATATGGCTTTTTGAATTTTGGAAAAAATAGGGCAAATGGAAAAGGACAATTTGCGATGTGGAATTAGGGACATGTATGGTTAGATGATGTGGAAACAACGCATATGGACATGTGGAATCACTAGAGGCTGACACATGGCAGGATGACACGTGGAATGTACATACACTATATGGAGGCCATGTATCATTAATGAAAGGATGACATGTGGCACTATAGAAGGGTGATGTGGAAGTCTAACAGGTTAACAGGTGGAAGTAAGGATGACACGTGGTAGGTACAGTGATAAAGAGGTAGGTATGGTACTGACATGGAAGGTACGGTGGTGATGTGGCATGATAACAGAGAAGGTGACTATGCAGGATACATGGCAAGGATTTGGAACATCCAGAAGGTGACATATGGCACCTTCCAATTGGCCAATCTTGGCTAAGGTATAAAAAATTGTTGGTGTTAGCTAGAATTGAACCCGCGACTTCGACAGAAACATTCCAATGGGATAACAATTGGACCAATGGATATAATCGAATATTCCATTGAACAATATTATATTTAAAGTCAATTTGTATAATGGCGGATGGAAAATAGGGCGGATGAGTTTTGAACCTGTGACCTTCACCAAATAACTCGACGTCCTAACTAGCGTGCCAAGGGTATCGGTTGTAACAGAGCGACAAAACATTATATTTAAATTATATTGTAGCCATATGTCAAATGGAGGGAAAATTATGTGGGTTCAACCCTGTGACCTCCACCAATCTAGGAGTATCTCGGTGGCCACCCACCATTTCCAACTAGCTCAAAACAATTTTTTGGCAACTTACTATTTTTAGTAGTGTTTCGGTTCTTGAACTTACGTGGCCATTTTGGGGGCTTAAATGACTCTTTTTCATGATTGGACACCTCAATGACAATTGAATGCTTTGATTGATCCCCCTAAATGAAGCTCTTCATCAATACCTTTCCAACGAGCTATCGTGCATCCTAAATGGAGATCATATGCAAACGCTACGACCCTAGGAAGTTGATATACTAACTTACCCCAACGGGGCCCACGTGAATTTTGGCGATTCATCTCCTAGGGTTAGGTTTTGGATGTATAGGGTTTCGGCATTCATGTTTATTGTAAAAATTCCTTCAGAGCCTCATTGTACTCATCTTCTTGCGAATGATCATAGCCGTCACATCTCTTCTCAGAGATAAGCTGCCACCATCCTAACAAGCTTGTTTTCAGTATGCATTTTACAGTTTTCAACATATTTCTTATTTAATAGAAGTCAAGTTTTACTGTATATCTATTATTGTTCACTTTGTCTCTGTGTTAATATTATAAATCCCTGGTTTCATTTCATTCTGCTCATAAATCTGGATCAGTGTTATCAGAGCAGTCTGCTCGTCGTTTTTTTTAATGCATGTCCCCGATGCGGTCAAGGTATAGAGAGTTGGGTCTCCAGCTTGTTTCTCTTGAGGAAATATTCTCTCACATGCCCAAGAAACCGTCCATGGCAGGTGAAAAAAAATATGACGGGACAAGAGATCCTTTAAAAATGTTGCTCGAGGAAGACCTTGAGCGAAAGAGGAACGAGATGATTGACAACTTTACACAAATCCTTCGTCGACTGCTGACAAGCGACGCATCCACCTCAAGCAGAGGTACCACCCCCTTCAAGGTACAAATCAATTTTGATATTCCTGTATTTGAAGGTCAAATAGATGCATATTTTGTAGATAAATGGTTAAAACTTCTAGAAGGGTATTTTTTGGTCCACAACTTTTTTGATAGAGAAAATATTACATTTGCGCTCCTCAAGGCTGTCCCCCATGTCAAATATTGGTAGGACAATTTATGTGAGAAAAAGGAAATAGATGGATCCACATTAATTGAAGTTGCACCCACTTGGGGTTCCTTCAAGGATGCTATTAAGGAACAATACTACCCTATTGGAAGTTATGACGACTTGTATACAAGACAAGCCACACTATGGAAGAAAAGAGACCAAACAATGCCATAGTTCACTAATGTATTCCATACCTTGCGCACCAAGATGGGTATCAAAGATTCTGAGTGACATCTGGTGCTCAAGTACCGTGGCAGTTTCCATAGATACATCCTGACAGAAATGGAGTTTTTGGACATTTCATCCTTGGGCGCGGCCTATCGATATGCCATCAAAATCGAGCAGAAGATGAAACAAAAGACATGAAAATTTGGGTTTGGGAACCCCTCACAATAGAAGAAGGGAAAGGGAATCCCTAACCCACCGAAAAAAGGATAGAGAAAATATGGGAAACCTTAGGAAAACCAGTCCAAGCCATAAGAAAAGAATGACAATGAGAAGATGAAGAAAGATACTAGGAAGTGGTGCGACTTCCATAAGAGCCTTTGGCATAAAACTGTTGATTGATGCTCAAAGCAATCATTGGTGGCTAATGTAAAATTCTCTGAATCAGATGTGGGTTCTGAATCTGAGTCAGAACTAGAAAAGGGGAGACAGATCATTGACTTGGAACCTAGTGCCACTGTTGGTACCACCAAGATCCAACCCGATGAACCTGATGAGCTAGAGGAAGGCGAGTGCCACTTTCATTCATAGATGTGGGTAAAAGGCACTCCATTGCACTTCATCATTGATAGTGGTAGCCAAAATAACATCATCTCGGCATATGTCATCAAGCGGCTAGCCTTGCTGACAACGCCACACCCATATCCCTACACCATCGGATGGCTCCGTCAAAGAAGCGATATTCGCATAAGCCAATAGTGTTGCATGTCATACGATATCAATCCATTCAAAGATGAGGTATTGTGTGATGTCCCCCCCTTGAAGTTTGTGATGTTATTTTGGGCCAACCTTATTTATGGAAACACCATGCTATATATGAGTCTAGGCCTCGCAGTGTTATTATTACTTTGAACATGAAATTGTACAGGATTCCCAAGGTAGTCCCACCTAGTGATATTTCCTTGATCTCTACCAAACAATGCAGGAAGGTCATTTATTAGACCGAGAATTTTGTCTTCTTCATGATTCTCTCTCAAAGTGAGAAAAAGGTTGCAACCACATCCATGGCCTCCACGACCAACCTCTCCACGCAGCAAAAGAAAGTGGATAATGTTGTGGAAGAATACAAAGACATATTCACATCACCTATTGGGGTACCTATGCATTGTCATGTCAAGCATACCATCGATTTGACCACCGACACAATGATACCAAATTGGCCAATCTATCACTGCTCAATGCTAGATAAAGAGGAGATCAAGCGTCAGATCCAAGAACTCTTCCATAAGGGGCACATTTGACCTATCTCATCACCTTTTGGAAGCCCAATCGTGTTGGTGAAAAAGAAATACGGGACTTGGTGACTTTGCATTGATTATTGGGCCCTGTTATCACTCAATTTGTACTTATTCCAGAGGAAAAGGTCAAGGGAAGGAAAATTGGTGTCACAGGAGGTTATCCTATCACTGTCACCTCAATAGGATATCTCTTTCTATTTAGGTTTGATGGCCCAGGGGAGACGTCCCCGGGGACCTGGGGCTTTGAGAAGGCAAAGGTTAAAGTGTCTATGAAAATGTCCCCTCTCACAAGTCATATATGATCATAAATTCCTAGGGTTTTAACTAATGAAGTAATGAGGTATTAATATGTACCTGCCCAGAACAAAGAAACAAGAAAATATATCTTTTGCAAGTACAACTTGTTGTTAGTACTTCATAAAACCATGGACTTTAGCAATAAAAGAAATAGTTGATATATGATGAAGCAAACTAAATTTTATAGTAGAAATGTTTATAAGACAATAGCTTCACAGTAAATGCCTTAAAATGGCTTCAAAATGACCAAGAATAATTACTCATCAATACCAAAGTACTAGCATTTGTCAGAAGCAAATAAGGCAATGTATTAATCAACTTTTCAATTTCTTTTAGGTGATTTTAGTGTTGCAATAGATGGTTGTAGCTTACTTTAGTAACATCAGCAAATAGGTTAGTAGATTAGACTATTCTAAGGTTAGGAGTAGTTAGTAGAGAGCTTAAGGTAAAGGTTTTGATAGTAGATTTTGTCAATCACTCAATTGCAAGGCTTAGATCAGTGACTTTTAGGGTAAATAGAGTCCTTTTAGGCAGAAACAAATCTTGAAGGAACAAATGATAATAAGAGAACTAGAGACAAGAGGGGTCATTAATTGAAGTGTTGGTATCCTAAGGCTTCAATCACCAAACCCTAGGGGGAAAATGGCTACTAGGAAAAAGGTAACCCTAGGCCCTAGAATTTTTCCTCCTTCTTTAGCTCAAAGATGAAAAATATGACGGCTTAGATGAAGTAAAAGGTGCTAGGGTGTTGCAATGGCAAGGCCCTTAGCAAAAAGCTTCAAGAAAATTGGTTTTCTAGCATAATATAGTACGTGAAAGTTATTAAGGCAAGAACAATAACATGTGCTTTAGCCTCCTAGGGTTTTAAGATAGAAATTTCATAATCTTAGTATAAATGCAAGATAAATATAACCATAACCATTCAATGAACAAGAATTGCAAAAAATTTACTTACATTCACCAAGAATCATCTAGCAAATAGCCTACTTGAACACTTCCACCAAGAAAAATGCCAAAATACTCCAAAATAAGCCTCCTTCAAGAAGTGTGCACTAAATTTCAGCCAAGTAACCCTAAATAGGGCACAAATTTCAGACCTCACTTAGTGTGAGTGAAATATGATGAAATAATACAAGAGAAAATCCCTTATTTATACAGTTACAATGACCATGATTAGGTCAAAAGGCTGACATGGCCAGTTTACATGTAATATCTAGTTTTTACATTAAATGAAAAATTAAAACCCTAAATCAAGAAAAAAATGGTGACGTCATAACCTTTAGGGTGATGTTAGGCCTCTTCGGTGAAACGTTGGCCTCTAGGAGCAAAATGTTAGGCCTTCCAAGGCCCCTGGATCAAGCCACATGTGCCACTTGGCACACAAATTCCTCCAAAGTGTCCATCAAACGCTGGGTGACGTCAAGGGTCAAAGAGGTGATGTCATGGGCCTTCCAAGGCCTACACCATAGTGGGAGTAAAACACCCCCTGGGTCTAGGCCTGTCAGGCTGTCTCTGCTGGAACATCCTTCTATTTCTCTGGTGCAAACCTTTGTCCTGTCTCTGCCCCTGGTTGGGGTATCAACATCCATTTGGTGGGATTTTATCCTTATGGAGGTCTGAACTAATCATCTCCCCATGTGTACATGTTTGTCGGGTGTGGCCCTGCAACAACAACAAGTACACCCTCCATGGGCTAATAAGTCATAAGGATCATAGCAATGCCAATCACATCTAATAATCAAGTTTATTCAACATGTGCATAAAACCCCCTTTTCCTAGACAAGTGCTCAAAGACGTTATGCTATTACACAAGCTAGGTTGGAGAGGATGTCACAAGGTCCTATTGGGATAATTCTCATTGGACGTGGGATGTTTCCAAGTGAAGACAAATCCAAGCCATGTAAGTGGATGAGGTGGTGAGGCATGTTTGAGCAATGGGTGCAGTGATGATAGGGGAATGTATGGATTAAATGTGGGTGCCTCTGAAGAGGGTGAACTACACCTTGTCATGGATGCAAATGTTACCAAGCCCACTCAATTCCTTTTATCTTTTATCTTATTGATTTTTCTTTCAAGAGACTAGTTATGGGACACTACCCTGGCGTGGTGACTAGTGGTGACAATGTTACCCACAAGCATTTCATAGAGATGAGAAGGATGGCTTGTGATGAGACCCCCTTTCTCTTGGCTATGCCACCAAGATCCACTACGCTAGCGTGGTGACCAGCTGAATGGTAGTGTCATACTGCTACATGCCCATGGAGCTAGTAGGCTGGCTCATGATGAGACCCCCTATCCTCCAACTAGGTCTTGATTTTATTATTTTATGGGTCCCTCTGTTTCTTGCTAAGAAGCCTTTTATTGCTTTCTCGGGGATCCCTGGGTGAAGCATCTAAAGGGTTTTTTCTTTTGGATTTTTTCTTTTTCCAACTACTTTTACCCTATGGGCCTTTAGCCCCTTCTTCCCACAAGGTAAGGTACAACCCTTTGCTAGCTTGGAAAACCCGGTGCCCGAACCAATGTATGGGATGGATGAGGGGGAAAAAGATAAAAAGTGGTAAGTATGGTGGGAATGGACGATGACCTTTCATTAACCCAACCAGTGGCAACTCAAACCCTATGGGAACTAACTTGCTAGGGCATCCTGTCAGTCCCCCTAGGTGTGGACAAGTGGAAAGGCATAAGATCCAAGCACACTTTATAAGTAAAAATAATTAAATGCACATATTCAAATGTTTTGAGAATCAGAGTGACACATACCATGATACCTAGACGCATTACCTCATGGAGAAAGACCCACTTCTGCTGAAGGACCAGGCCAATGGGATGGATGTTGTTGTTGTTGACAAGGTGGAGGCACTGAAGAAGAAAGATGGGCCCTCCAGGGCCAGGCTCAAGTCAATATGCCTCTCGGTACTCCATGTATAGGACCTGTGGGCCTCGAGACATAATCTCCTTAGTTATCCGTAGGCTAGGGGATAACATCTGACTCCAACTTGGGGACATATGATCACCATAGAGCGCATGAGAACCTCAACATCTATGGCATGACCTATGACCTGCTTGATCTCAACAAAATATCGATAGTAATCAGTTGGGGTGGTGATATCACCCCTGGCTCACATATGGTATAGTAAATGAAAATAAACAACTATGTATACAAATGGAAATACAACTACTCTAGCATGAAATGCAAATGGTATATACAATGAATGAATATGCCTACATACTTGCCTCTACTTACCTGTTGGTTGAATGCTAGGTGTAGTCAAATAGCCAGTGAAACCACCCTAGCAATGTCTCACAATACTTGCCTATGTGCTTCATCATAAACCAAATCAGTGATAAGTTAAGCACAAAAATAACATGAGTTAGAAAATGTATTGTATCATTGGAAATGGTAAGGTCTAGCTCATGGAAGCGGGTGGGAGAGAAAAAGTGGTGCCAAGTCATACTATAAAAAAAGAGCTCAATCCATCTTAGAAAGGGATCATGAAAAGTCAAGGGTTCAAAATACTGACTCAAAGAGTATGAATGTTGGCTACCTTGGACATATTCACAATCTGAGACATGGGAAGGGATCAACAAGAATCAAAAGGATGACCGACAATTCCTTAAGGGGGAGTTGGAAGACTGTGATAATAAGCTTCTTCTCAAGGTACCAAACCTTCCCCCAAAAACCAAAAGGAGGCTTTGTCTTACAGAAGACTTGGGATAAGGGACATGTTTTAGAACCATACCCTCTGTTAGCATCAGAAGTCACTCCTGGATTGCAGCAGGAGTAGAGCCTGACACCCATCAGTCTATGTCACAATTTGTTTAATGGGGTGATCGAATGGATAAGGACTCAAGAAGGTATAGCTTTAACTTAGGAAACCGGGCCTGGTATGTAGAAAACAAGGGAGGTCTTGATCTAACTTCTGTCAGTAAATGATTAAAGGATGGTAGAGGGAAGACTTGTGAGAAGGGCAAGCAAGACTGCCTCGGGCGATAGGCCTTCGGGAGCTTGAGGATGAAAAACTTGAAAGCCAAGATCCTCTTGGTCCAGAGCCTCAAGGAGCTGAAGGGTGACTCGAATGGATCCTCCAATTCTAAGTCGTTCAGCGCTAAGAAAATCACAGGAACTGATTAGAAACAATGAAACTATTACAGTGATCCAACCTACATCATCCTATAACAGCTACAACTCGACTGGATCCTCCAATTCTGAGCTGTTCTAACACAGTAAACAAAGAGATGGAAAGAGGCTGACATCCATAAAGTAAGAAGTCTCCAATGCCTTATATATTAACCAAAGCGACCAACGCTTCATCAAAACTTTACAATCGGGAGCTTTTCTCAACCATCCCCCCCTTACAACACACAAAGACTGAGTTTATATACTCAGAGAAAAACGCCTAACATCGGCGTGCTCAGTCACCCAAAGCTTGGTGTCCCTTCAGCCAAATTTTGATGGGTATTCTTTGTCAAACACCACCTTAATTGCGCTTGGCTCCTGCAAGAGGAGTAGCTGAGCCATTAAGTGCCAAGCTAGCGTGTGCAGACCTCCTCCAGCTAGTCGAGAACTCGGCATGGCTTCTCTAAAAAAAATGGGTACACAGGACCCTCTCAAGCAGACCGCTTGCCAAACCCTCCATACCTCACACTTAATGAGTAAAGAGAGGTTTCAACCACCCCTTCTTTCCTTCATTTACTCCAAGCGAAAATCAGGATCGAGGTCAGGTCCGATGGAAAATGGAGGTGATGATGGGCCTCCCTGTGACTAAAACCCGACGCCTTTGGCCCCTTTTGCGCAGCTCCTTTCTTTACCAAGTGACCATGGGCTGTGACCCTGTGCTTTCTCTCAAAGGTTCGATGTTTGTGAATAGGAAGGGGCTGATACCTGTTCCTTGAAATCACGATGAGCAAAACGCCGAGACGGATTAATCTGGTGCCACGCATCCCTCTAGATCTAATGGTTCTGAACTCTCCCGACGATGCTGTGGGCCCGGGTCCTGGACACTCCCAGCACCTCGCGCATTGGGAATACGACGATGTTGCACCTTGCACCTCGAAATCGCGATGGGAAAATCGGCAAGGAGCCTAATCGCGCGCCAAGTGTCTCCTATGGATGGACAACCGAGATTGCTCCGTAATCTTGCGGGCCCGACTTTGGGCGCCTTCGGCGCTTTAGGGGTTCAGGGTTTCGAGATATAGGACAACATGGAACCTTCACCCTTCGAACTCTCGAATGTCAAAATGTCGACGCGACTAGATCTCGCACCACACGTCCTCTTGATGGATGACTGTTATCCTTCCCTACACACAATATGGGCGCTATCCATTGCACTAACCCCAGCGCAGCTCTGCTAGCCGCGATTTTTCGCCAATCTCTGATCTGCTCCTATGGATGGATCCTGACCGTTGAAAATATGATCTTTGCCCGCTTACTTGCTTGGAAGCCATGAACGAGATTTTTTCTATGCCGCGCTTGGGCACTTCTCGCTCCACTTGTAGGCCTGAACGCTCTCGGGCCTTGGACGAGAAATGTTACTAACACCCTCAGTGACATAGCAAGGTAAAATAATCAAAGGCAGGTAGAAAATATCATCACAAGTATTCTTCTTTAGGCAAACAACTTCCTCACTCTCATCACGATCTGAGCAGAACGATGGTTGATAATTTTCTTCATAGAATAAATCCAAGTGCTCAGAGGAACTATCATCAAAGTCCTCAAGGTATGATAAAAAATTATTAGGAGAGCATAGCACGAGGTCATCCTTGGGTGTCTGAAAAAAATTTGTAATCATGTCATGTCCTTGTTGCCAAATTTCAAATTTATTAGTAACTTCATGTGATAATGGTAAAGGAAACTTTTGGACATGACCGTCAATGTCATAAATGGTATCCCCATCATATCCAATCGCATCCCAATTACATTTCCCGACATGCATGAACTCTTCAATATTATCAACAAAATCATCATCTTCATTATAGCATGAAGGGGTAAAAACATCCAACACTTCTTCACTTTCCACATCCTAAGATAAAGAATCATTAAAAATTTGGAAAGGGAAACAACCGACCTTGCTTACTTCTTCTTGTGCAGGAGCTTCAAGTATTTGGATGACTTCATCAAATGGAAGACTTGCTTCTACATCTTCAACTGTACAACAAGAAGGATCTACCTTGCCCGAGGATTCCATTGCTCCTTCACTCTCTGAATCATAGAATAAGGTATTATCAAAATCCTAAAAAGAAAAATGACTAACCTCATCCTCTTCTTCTTGTGCAGGAGGAATAAGCTCATGGAGGGCTTCATCATAGGGAGGAACACATATCGATACTTCATCATCGTGTTTGATATCTCCAGGCTCTCTCTCTTTAACCATATCTTTGTTATCTTTGGTAGAAGCATGAGTAAATTCTTGTTCTTCCCCATGGGATTGGTAAAATTCATCAAGAACCCCTTCCTCAACCTCTTGTTGAATGATGTCTTGTTCTAAATCTTCCGGGGTTTCTTCAATATATGTCTCAAGGGAGCATGATCTCTTGGGAATATCTGGGGTGTCTTTGGGCTCACAAGCCTTGACTTCTGGAACAAAGGATTGTTCTTTGAATGAAGAGATGTTGGCTTCGATTTTTGTAGCCATATTATAAACTTTCTGGATTGTTCTAGGGGCTTCGTCTTCGATAGGGAAACTTATTTGTCCCATAAAGGCTTTGGTGTAAAGAAAAAGAAGAAAGTCATGTGACAGGTGATGGCTTACTGGGATCTATTGTAATAGCCGTTCAAATTTATCATGAAATTCCCCAACAGTTCCATTCTTATTCTTCTTCATGTGAGTAGGTTTTTTTAGAAAAACACAAGGATCCCATTTTTCGAGGAGAACCTCTTCCAATTGATCCATGGTGGCAATACTAGCATCAAGGAGGTCTTCATACCATCACCTGACATTATCATGAAGAGTAGCAGAGAAAAGTTTCATTGCAAATTCTTCGGCATCATCACTGATAGGATGAAGTTGAAAGAAAGGATAAAAATCACACACATTTTTATTAGGATTCTCTTCATCACTACCAGTGAATTTAGGGAGCCATTTTTCATACCTCGGAGGCATTCGTCGAGGATACCCTGGTATTTTATTCATATCCAAGGGTTTATAGTTTCTTGGGTCCCATTGAGAAGTCATGGTTGGATTTGTCATTTAGTGGAGTCGCCAAATAATTTTCTTGAAACTATCAAAGGGATGAGGGGATCACCCTCAGTAGAGTCGCCAGGTAAGCTTTGCAAAGTAAAGGATTTTGAGGAAAGGATTACCGAAAAGTTTCATCTTAAGGAGAATTGACTAAGTGGTCCCCGACAATGACACATAAATGTTATCGCTCAATTTGTACTTATTCCAGAGGAAAAGGTTAAGGGAAGGTAATTTGGTGTAACAAGAGGT
Organism: Picea engelmannii; assembly: GCA_009831015.1. Lineage (NCBI taxonomy): Eukaryota > Viridiplantae > Streptophyta > Pinopsida > Pinales > Pinaceae > Picea > Picea engelmannii. Next base: position 675,702 of record ML781907.1, on the reverse strand, counting down.
TATCCGATCACTGTCACGTCAATATGATACCTCTTTCTATTTAGGGTTAATGGCCCAGGGGAGATGTCCCTGGTGACCTGGGGTTTTTAGAAGGAAAAGCTTAAAGTGTCTATGAAAATGTCCCCTCTCACAAGTCACAACGATCAGAAAGTCTCGGGGTTTTAACCAATGAAGTAATGAGGTATTAAGATGTACGTGCCCAAAATAAAGAAACAAGAAAATATATCTTTTGCAAGTACAACTTGTTGTTAATGCTTCATAAAACCATGAACTTTATCAATAAAAGAAATAGTTTATATATGATGAAGCAAACAAAATTTTATATAATAGATTCTTATAAGACATTAGCTTCACAATAAATGCCTTAAAATGGATTCAAAATGACCAAGAATAATTACTCATCAATACCAAAGTACTAGCATTTGTCAGAAGCAAATAAGGCAGTGTATTAATCAACTATTCAATTACTTTTAGGTGCTTTTAGTGCTGCAATATATGGTTGTAGCTTACTTTAGTAATAACATCAAATAGGTTAGTATATTAAACTATTCTAAGGTTAGGATTAGTTAGTAGAGAGCTTAAGGTAAAGGTTTTGATAGTGGCTTTTGTCAATAACTCAATTGTAAGGCCTAGATTAATGCTTTTTAGGGTAAATGAAGTCCTTTTAGGCAGCGGAAAATATTGAAGGAACAAATTATAATAAGAGAACTAGAGATAAGAGGGGTCATTAATTGAAGTGTTGGTAACCCAAGGCTTTAATCACCAAACCCTAGGGGGAAAATGGCTACTAGGAAGTAGGTAATCCTAGGCTCTAGTAGTTTTCCTTMTTCTTTAGCTCAAAGATGAAAAATATGGTGGCTTAGATGAAGCGAAAGGTGCTAGGGTGTTGCAATGGCAAGGACCTTAACAAAAATCTCCAAGAAAATTGGTTTTCTAGCATAATCTAGTAGGTGAAAGTTATTAAGGCAAGAACAATAACATGTGCTTTAGCCTCCTAGGGTTTTAAGCTAGCAATTTCATAATCTTAGTATAAATGCAAGATAAATACAACCATAACCATTCAATGAAGAAGAATTGCGGAAAATTTACTTATATTCACCAAGAATCATCTATCACATAGCCTAGTTGAACACTTCCACCAAGAAAAATGCCAAAATACTCCAAAATAAGCCTCCTTCAAGAAGTGCGCACTAAATTTCAGCCAAGTAACCCTAAGTAGGGTGAAAATTTTAGAACTCACTTAGTGTGAGTGAAAGATGATGAAATAATACAAGGGAAAATCCCTTATTTATACAGTTACAATGACTAGAATTAGGTCGAAAAGGCCGACGTGGCCAGTTTACATGTAATATCCAATTTTTACATTAAATGAAAAATTAAAACCATAAATCAAGAAAAATGGTGACATCATGCCCTTTAGGGTGACGTTAGGTCTCTCTGGTGAAATGTTGGCTTCCAGGAGCAAAACGTTAGGCCTCCCAAGGCCCCTGGATCAAGCCACACATGCCACTTGGCACACAACTGCCTCCAAAGTGTCCATCAAATGCTGAGTGACGTCAAGGGTTACATAGGTGAAATCATGGGCCTTCCAAGGCCTACATCACAGTGGGAGGGAAACACCCCCTGGGTCCAGGCCTACCAGGCTATCTCTGGTGGAACGTCCTACTCTCTCTGTGGTGCAAACCTTTGTCCCGTCTCTGCCTCTGGCTAGGGTCTCAACATCCATTTGGTGGGATTTTATCCCTATGGAGGTCTGAACTAATCATATCCCCATGTGTACCTATCCTTTGGGTGTGGCCCTTCAACAACAACACGTATGCCCTTCATGGGATCATAAGTTATAGGGATCATAGCAATGTCAATCACATCTAATAATCAAGTTTATTAAACATGTGCATAAAACCCCCTTTTCCCAGACAAGTGCTCAAATACTTTATGCTATTCTACAAGCCAGGTTGGAGAGGACATCAGGAGGTCCTATTGGGCTAATTTTCATTGGACGTGGGATGTTTCCAGGTGAAGAAAAATCTATGCCATGTAAGTGGATGAGGTGGTGAGGGATGTTTGAGAAATGGGTGCAGTGAGGACAGGGGAATGTATGGCTTTCTTGTGGGTGCCTCTAAAGAGGGTGAGATGCACCTTGTCATGGATGTAAATGTTTCCAAGACCATTCAATGTGTTTTATATTTTATATTATTACTTTTTCTTTCAAGAGAATAGTTAGGGGACACTCCCGTAGCGTGGTGACCAGTGGTGACAATGTTACCCACAAGCATTTCATGGAGATGAGAAGGTTGGCTCATGATGAGACTCCATTTCTCTTGGCTATGCCACTGAGAGCCACTACCCTAGCATGGTGACCAATTGAATGGTAGTGTCATACCACTACATGCCCATGGACCTAATAGTCTGGCTCATGATGAGAGCCCTATCCTCCAACTAGGTATTGATTTTATTATTTTATGGGTCCCTCTATTTCTTTTTGAAGCTTTTTATTGCTTTCTCGGGGATCCATGGGTGAAGCATATGAAGGTTTTTTTCTTTTTTATTTCATCTTTTTCTAGCTACTTTTACCCTCTGGGCCTTTAGCCCCTTCTTCCCACAAGGTAAGGTACAACCCTTTGCTAGCTTGGCAAACCCAGTGCCCGAACTAATGTATGGGATGGATGAGGGGGGAAAAGATGAAAAGTAGTAAGTATGGTGGGAACGGATGATGAAATTTAATGAACCCACCCAATGGCAAGTCAAACCCTATGGGAACCAACTTGCTAGGGCATCGTTTCATTCCCCCTAGGTGTGGACAAGTGGAAAGGCATAAGATCCAAGCACACGTCATAAGAAAAAAGAATTAAATGCACATATTCAAATGTTTTGAGAATCAGAGTGACACATACCATGATACCCGAGCTCATTAACTCATGGAGAAAGACCCAGTGTTGCTAAAGGACCATGCCGATGGGATGGATGTTGCTACTGCTGACAAGGTGGAGGCGTTGAAAAATAAAGATGGGCCCTCTAAGGCCATGCTCAAGTCAATATGCCTCTCAGTACTCCATGTCTAGGACCTGCGGGCCTCGAGACATAATCTCCTTAGTTATCCCTAGGCTAGGGCATAACATGCCCTAAATAAAATCATAGTCAAGAACCGATACCTGATTCCCCAAATCGACGATCTCCTTGATCATCTCAAGGGGGCCAAATAATTCAGTAAGATTGATCTGAAGTATGGCTACCATCAGGTCCCAATAGAATAGACAGATGTATGGAAAACCGCCTTCAATTCAAAAGAAGGTCTTTTTGAATGGTTGGTCATGCCCTTTGGTTTGACAAATTCCCCAACAAATTTCATGAGGATGATGGAAAATATCTTGCATCCTTTCACTAATTCTTTTTTGGTGGTGTATTTGGATGACATCCTCATCTACAAAAAGACTTGGGTAGAACACTTGCAACATATTCAATAGGTTCTGCACACTCTTCGGTAGCACAAGCTATATGCCAACTTGGAAAAATGCTCCTTCGGCATGGATAGGATCTAATACCTAGGCTACATTGTTGATGCACATGGTGTTCATGTTGATCCAACCAAGATCCAAGCCATCCGTGACTGGATATCCCCAACCATGCTCACTGAGATTCAAAGCTTCTTAGGCCTTGCCAATTTCTATTGCAGGTTTGTGTTGGGATTCTCCCATATTGCATGAGCCCTTAGCCAAATAACTAGGGGTGGTGGTAAGAAATTTTTTGTGTGGGGCATGTCCCAACATAAAGAATTAAATGATTTGAATTAGCATTTGTGCTCCACCCTAGTTCTTTCAATACCTAATGTGCAACATCCCTTTGAGATCAATACAGATGCTTCAAACTATGTTGTGGGCACAGTCATCACTCAACATGACCACCCCGTGGCCTATCATAGTGAGACACTATTAGATTTCGTTCGTAAGTACCCTACTTACGAAAAACAAATGTACTCCATTGTGTAAGCTTTCTGCCATTGGAGGCATTACATTCTTAGGAAGGATACAATCATCCACAATGATCATAAGCTGTTGCAGTTCATACAGACATAATGAAAATTACAGAATGACCGCCATCAAAAGTGGTCCACATATTTTCAGTAGTTCCACCTCAACATCAAGTATAAAACATGAAGTACCAATAGAGTTGTTGATTTCCTCAACCGACCTCTACTCACGAAACTCACCATAATGATCCATTCTTGCAGCCACGAGACCTCCGAATGGCCCCACCTGTATGGGAGAGATCCTAACTTCTTCAACAAATATCAAATGTTGGGCGCAAAGACAACTGCCACTAATTTTCATCTTCAGGATGGGATGTTGTGTCATTTGGGTGATCTCTGCATTCCATCAAGCAAGCGAACAAAGATGATTCGGGAAGCCCACTATAGTTGAGTGGCAAGACACTTCGACGTGGAAAAGACAATGGCAGTGTTTCAATGACATTTCTACTGGTCGAAACTTCAACAAGACGTCAGCAAATATATCCGGTCCTGCATTGCTTGCGCTATTTCCAAGCCAACCACTAAGAAACAAGGCCTTTACACTTCTTTGCCTACTCCTGACATGCCCTGGGAATCCATCTCAATGGAATAATTTCGGGCCTTTTATCCAACAAGTGGGGAAATGACTGTGTTTTGTGGTTGTTGATCACTTTTCCAAGATGCCGATTCTAGTCGCCTGCAAGAAGAGCATAAAAACAAAGGCCTCTTCCAAGATCTTCTTTGAACGAGTGTGGGTACACTTTGGGATCCCACAAACCATTATCTCATATTGGGACAGTTGGTTCCTCAACACATTATATTCGAGCCTCTGGTCATTGTTGGACACCAAGCTCACCAAGTCCACTTCCTTCCACCCCTAGACGGATGGTCGAACCAAGGTCATGAACCGGATGATCCTGCACATCCTGCGCATGTACAATTCTAGTCACCCCAACACCTAGGATGAGAGTCTTCCCTATTTTCAACACAACTACAAAAGAGCCATATATAGCTCAACCGGCCACAACCCCTTTCAGGTGGGGTTGGGCTTTCAACCATTGGGTCCCATGGATGTTGCACTACCCCTTGCATCCACCTAGGAAGACTCATCGCATGCTCCAACTGGAGCTGAAAAAACCAATCGATTCATTGATCGGATCCATCACATCCGCCAACAGGTTTAGGATATTTTATAGAATTCCAATGCCAAGTACAAGCAACGCCATGATCAACATTGGGTTCCATACCAGTTTCAGGTGGGAGACAAATTTTGGTTGCACTTGTAGGAAGAACACCTTACATGGCCTCATCAGAAGCTTTGTCTACTATGTTATGAACCCTACACCATCACCAAGGTTTTGGGTCACAATGATTTTGAGCTCAACCTTCCCCCCCATCCTTGTCTTGCACCCAATGTTCAATTTGGACCTCCTTCAGCCTTATTTTCCAACATTATTAGACACCTCAGAGATAGCAATAGAATAATTGACACCAACAGAGATCAACCCTGACTACATGGAACAAGCATCCACTGATCATATCATGGACACACAGGTCAGGGGAAATCTCCAACAAAGGATCCAACTTTATCGGGTTGTCAAAGTAGAGCAACTTTTGCACCAAGGCAAGTGGCTCACCTGGGGCCAAATTCAACAGAAACTTCCTCACCTGATGGGGGAACTCAACAAAATGGAGACCATTGTTTCCTAATGGGGGAGGATTGATCCAAGAGGATCTCAGTGGCCACCCACCTTTTCCAGCCAGCTCAAAATAATTTTTTGGAAACTTACTATTTTTAGCATTTTTTCGGTTCCTGAACTTCTAGGGCCATTTTGAGGGCCTAAAAAAATATTTTTCATGATCGGGCACCTCAATGATAGCCAAAGGATTTTATCAAGCCCCCTAAATGAATATCCTCTTCAATACCTTTCCAACAAGCTATCGTGTGCCCTAAATGGACATTATATGCAAAAGTTACGACCTTGGGAAGTTGATGTATTAACTTACCCCAACGGGGCCAACATGACTTTTGGCACTTCATCTCCTAGGGTTAGGTTTTTGGATGTCTAGGGTTTTCGAATTCATGTTTATTGTAAAAATTCCTTCAGAGCCCCATTGTACCCATATTCTTGCGAATGAGCGTAGTCGTCACATCTCTTCTTAGAGATAAGCTGCCACCATTATAGCAAGCTTGTTTTCAGTCTGCATTTTATAGTTTTCAGCATATTTCATATTTAATAGAAGTCAAGTTTTACTATATCTATGTTATTGTTCACTGTGTATGTGTGTTAATATTATAAATATGTGGTTTCATTTTGTTCCGCTCATAAATCCAGATCATCTACCCATACCGATGTTTTAATATTATGCCCCGACCAATGCACCAACAAGCTCCCTTTGTTAATGCCCATGAGGATATGTTTATTAAAGTTTGAATTAATAACCATCCGAGCATATCAAGAATCAGGTGGGATTCAACACCTCAACTTCCCCTATATAAGCCAAACACCTTTGCCATTGCAACACACGATTTTTGGTGTCAAGCACTCGGAGTGAGTTTGTTTTGACATGGGAATGCGTGCCAAAAGGGTACTCAAATGCTAAGAACCCAAATGGGGTTTGATTTTGTTATGACTGAAGGCTCGTGTGTCAAGAACCTAGATTGGGTTCATTTTGACATGGAACTTCATGCAAGAACTCAGAGTGAGTTCATTTTTTATGAGCATGGTATTTTCATGCCAAGAATTTAGAGCAGGTTTGTTTTGGTTATAGTTCATGCCAAGAACTTGGTTTGAATTCATTTTGGTCTCGATTTATGTGCGAAGAAGTCGCTGCAATTTTATTTTGATAATGTTATTGAGCCTTGGGACTCTTTGAGAGAAGTATAGTGTGTTTATAGTCGAAAGTTTTGGTTTTCCAAGGTGGTACCGATTTTGGAAGTTATACTTGTGTTTGAGCAGTAGATAAGAAGGTCAAGTGTGGGAGTTATGTTTAAGCATTATTGAGCATCAATAAAGTGGTCTCTCATTTTGAAGCAGACCCATAGACGTAGCCCAATATGGGTGAACTTTGTTATCAACTTGTGTAATGTGACTTGATCTTTGTTGTTAATATTTCTATCATTTTCAACATGTTTCTTTCCTTGAGTTTTTATCAATTAATGAAGTTTATGGATAAGTAAGCATATTCACATGTTATTTTGCAAATAGTCAAGACAATCTTAATTTTCAAATCAGGTTGGATGTTAATGTATACTTAAGAACTAAWTTGACACTAAGTATTTTCGAATCAAGTTGGTATSAAAKATGGCTGGTATCATTGGAAGGMAAGTGGTATCYGAGCTGGTTTGATGTGTTTTTGCAAGTGAATGCTTACGAGGTCCAAACTCAATCTTGGTGAAGTATCATTGAAGAGTACATTCCTGAGATTGGTTTGAGGTGTGCATTTCGAAAGAAAGTAATGGATTCAACAAAAGATAAGGATTCTTATAATCCAAATCCTTTCGGTACTGAAGAGGCATTCATTTTTGCGTTCATGGAAATGAAGGATATGGTGGAAGAAATGTGCGAGGATCGAAAGAAGGCCAAGGGAACTGGTGGTAAAATAAAAGATAGGCCACATAACTTTGAGAAGCAGTCGAAGAAGCCACGTAACTTCAAGATGCAGTCGAAGGGAAAAGAAGAAGAGAATCCTACATGTTCTCATTGCAATAAGAAAGGACATGAGGAGGCAACGTGTTGGAGGTTGCATCCAGAGAGGATACAAAATCAGTTCAAGGACAAGGGTAAACATAATGCCACAACCATAGTTCAATATCTTGGATCAAATTATGAATTTACAACTATGGGAATTAAAGGTATATTTTCTGTTGTTAGTTCTAGGTCACATGCTTCTTATTCAAAGGCTAATGTAATCCCTATTGGAAGGAAAAGAAAAAAACTGTTTCATTTACGAGTTATATCAAAGCACACTAAGATTGATACACTTGTTGATAGTAGATCACAAGTAAATCTTATTTTAGAGCAAGTTGTTAAGAATTTGGGATTGGAAACTAGGCCTCATTTGAGATCGTATCCTTTGGGTCAGATTTGTGATAATGCTCAATTACAGGTAACTAAGCAATGCAAGTTATTGTTTGAGTTCACATCCAGTTTCGTTTATGAGGTAGAGTTAGATGTGGTTCCACCTGACATTTTACGGGATGGTTTTGGGAAGTCCATACTTGTATGAAAAGAAGGACATTTTCTACAAGGAACAAAACAAGTATCATATTTTCAAGGATAGGATTGATTTCATTGTGAGAGCTCATCAAATGAAGACTAATTTGACTATTGTCACTACAGGGCATGTGAAAATGCTAGTTAATTCTAGTATCAAGGATCCATATTTACAACCTACAGTTGAAATTAAAATAGTTCCTTTGTTTGATGTTTTTCCTATTAAGAAGAACAAATACGTTGATGATGCATTCTCTTTCGCATCTGTATATTCAATTTTGTTGCTCAGTTTTATACTAGTCAGTGGAGTATGGTTAATAGTAGAAACAATAAATGATAGAGTTTGTGATTTTGAGGGAATGATTTACTTGATCAAAAATGTTGTTTCAGTTTCCATTATTTTTGTGAAGAGTTAGGTGCTCATTATCCAAGCAGGATAGATGGATGATATTGGATAAGTGAGGAAATGGTATCCTCACTTCATTTCGGAATGAACCCAACTTTTGGAGATCCAAGATGGAAATACAAGATGGAGACCCAAGATGGAGATCAATTGGAAGTTCATTTTAGCAAAGTGGACAGAGACTAGAAAAGTGAAGAAAGTTTTATAATCACTAAGTTGCTAAGTATTCCATACTTTTGGAGGTCCAAAAGTTATTTAGTGGGAAGGTGTGATCCAGGAGGATCTGGAATGCTAAAAAATTATAGTCTCAAATGTTGATAAAAATGACTCCATTGAGTAGAACTCGATGAGATATTTCCAACATAATTTGAACGACCTCAAACGAATGTCATGTGAGGAAGTTATAGCCTTTTGAATTTCAACAAAAGCAAGGCAAATGACGAGGGACAAGCTACCATGTGGCAGTATAGACATGTATGGATATATAACTTTGCAACATTACAGATGGAAACGTGGCATCACTAGAGGATGAAATGTGCACTGTACAAACACTGTATGGATGCCATGTGGCATCATTGAACGCATGACACATGGTAGTACGTAATGGTGATGTGGCAGTACAATAGGTTGAAAAGTGGCAGTACAGACGACATGTGACAAGTATAGTGCTAATACGATAGGTACAATGCTTATGTGGAGGGTACGACACTGACTTGGCATGTTGACAGAGAAGGTGACTATGTAGGCTACATGGAGAGGATGTGGACCAACCAAAAGGTGACACGTGGCATATTTCGATTGGCCAATGCTGGCTAAGGTATCAAAAATTGTTGGGGCCGACTAGAATTGAACCCGAAACCTTGACGGAAATGTTCCAACAGACTTTCCATTGGACCAACGACTACAATCAAATATTCCATTGAGAAATATTATATTTAAATTTGAGTTGTGTAATGGCTGGTGGAAAATAGGGCGAACAGGTTTTGAACCCGTGACCTCCGTCAACCAACTCAATGTCCTAACTAGTGCAGCAAGGGTATCGATTGTAACAAAATGACAAAACATTCTATTTAAATTATAGATTGTAACAATATGCCAAATGGGGGGCGAGGTCTGTGAGTTCGACCTGCGACCTCCGCCCATACCAATGTTTTAATATTATGCCCCAACCAATGCACCAATAAGCTCCCTTTGTTAATTCCCATGAGGATATGTTTATTAAAGTTTGAATTAATAACCATCCAAACACATAAGGAGTTGAGTGGGATTCAACCCCTCGACTTCCCCTATATAAGCTTGACACCTTTGCCATTGCAACACACAATTTTTGGTGTCAACAACTTGAAGAGAGTTCATTTTGACACACCTTTTCCATTGCAACACACATTTTTTTGGTGTCAACAACTTGGAACGAGTTCTTTTTGTCACTGTTGGTCATAATCCTAGACGATTTCTCCTTCCTTCTACTTGATATCTTTTATCTCTGTAATACATTGGGATTTTGAATCAGGTTTCTAGAATTCCCTAAGCAAATCCTACTTAATATCATCCAAGGACCTTGCATGTCCTGTTAGTGCAATAACCTTATACTTCATATACCACGTCAAGGCTCTATCACTGAATGTGGTTTCTAGCTGCACGATTTTTGTTGCTTCATCTATAATCCTCTTCACAGACCAGATTGCTTCACATGTAAGCCAATGTTGCACTGCATCATCCTTATTCATTTCGTGGAATATGGGTAGTCTTAGTGTACTATCATGATTCTCCATCTTCCAATCCAAGCTAGTTCCTCCTTTCTGAGTACTAGGGGTTTGATTTTTCCAAACCACTATTGCTTGGGGTAAAGTATTGTTGACTTCACCTTATTTTTCAATTATCTCCTCACTTCTCTTTTCTTCTTCTCTTTCTTCGACTTCAAATCACTTCACTATCTACTATGTTTTATTCTTGATTAAAAATGCACAAGGGGGTTGGTACAAGGCAAGGGATAAGTCCATGTTCTTCTGAAACTTATCGCGAGGTGACTCAAAGAGGTATCTACTTGCAGTCACACAAGACCATCTACTATTGTCAATTCGTTTCCCCCACCACTAGGGGAGCCTCCATATTCCTCTTTTTTTGGTGCACCAACATATTGGGCTCTAGTTTCTTGTCCTAACATGCACTACAAATGTGTGCCCCATCTTTTGGGTCAACTTGTGAGATACAAATTTTTTCTCTATCTCCCAGTCTGATCTGCGCAGTACAAATCTATGCTCTGTCTCTCGATCTAATCTGCGCACTACCACTTTGCACATAATCTTTCTCTCTGAACAACACATTACTACTCCACACACCATCCTCTCTTCTTATTAGCACATTATTTATCTATACTTCATCTTCCTCTAAGGTTGCGACACTCTGCAACAAACAAGGGGTGCAGGCATCGTCACCTAGTTTCGTACTAGTATCACTACTGATATCCCTACTAGACACCATCTCCTCTATGCCATGCCTCTTTGTGGGCCTATCCTCATATGTGATCCACTCTAGCACAACATACTCTCCTGCACTACCACCTAGTGCAATTTATTTTCTCTTCATCTTGGACCCAAACCCTTGTCGCGTGCCCCTCGCTAATTATTTTCCAACTCTCTCTTTCACTCTTCATCTTATCTCAACTCTTCTTGTGTACTTCTCAGATTTGTTTCTTTGCTCTTTTGGGTCCATTCCATACCTCATATCATCTCAACAATTTTTGGATCCTCCTCAACAAATCCATCTCCTTTTTAACTTTCCCCCATCTTTACAGAACCCCCCCTCGCGCTAGGGTATTTTACTCAACCATTCGATCAGGTTCCATGCGCATCAACCCCTTCTCCATGAAAAACATTTTTATCCAAAGTGGAATTTCTTCGAGCATCTTCCTTCTCGGTCCTTCTACAAACTTTCTTCTAGTCTCGCTGAAAAAATCAGTCTATTCCACAATGAATTCAATAATGTAGCCTTATTTTACTCGAGCAAATTAGAATTCAATAGCTCGAGTCCACTTGTTATCCAACACTTTCAGTTCTTCAACCTTGGTTTGATCCCAAGCCACTGGCTCCAATGACCACACTAGAGAATTGGTAGTAGCTTTCCTTTTTAGTCATTAATGCAACAAAAAAGGAAATTCAGTAAATAAAATCTCATGCATATCAAAGTAAATATACTTGTCTTTCCATTTCTTTCATTCACCCTCAATCCTCAAGTCTCTTATAAGGAAAAATCATGTTTTTTTTCCTCGACCCAATATTGAATTTCCTCCTTCAATGGGTGCCACCTCATTTCTTTCTTTCATCATTCCCGACAAGACTATTAGGTCCCGACAATGATTTGTGGGGCATTTTGATCCACACTTGTGCACATCCTTCTTAATTCTGGGGAGTTTAGATCTAGGGTTTGTCAAGAGTTGTCCAATAAAAACCCGATCGACATATCAATCCTTGGCCAAGGTTGAGGAAGGTATCACCCTAGATGTAGAGAGGATCACAAAGACCTTAAATTTTTGTGACATGGATGAAGGATAATTACACAAAAAGTCATCAGGATTGGCATCCATGCAATTCATATTTGAAAAATTATTAGGACTAAGAATTAAAACAATACACACACATATTCAACCCATACATGACAGACATAAAATGGATAAAAAATGTCACATCATTATTACTGGAGCCATTCCATCACAACAAAGACATGCATTGTGCAGGACATACACATATGACAACCATAGGACTTCATATCTTCTCTATACAAATCCTCAAGATTATATTTTCTCTATACAAATCCTCAGGATTACAACATACTGCGCAATGAGCCTTTTTCTCAAAACTTAGACATACTATATATATATATATATATATATATATATATATATTCAAAAGAATTACAATATTACAATAGGATTAGAGCAAATTCAATACTAAGGATTCAATGAATCTTTTCTCCTCAATATCTAACTAGCTAACCCACCAACCCCATTTCTAATATTATTGCTTCCTTTTATAGCTTTCTCTATTGGGGAGCGTTGTTTCTTTCTTTTCTGCTCCACTCATTTGTTTGAAAAAACTTCCTCGCATGCTTTTGGTGTCTGCCCGTGCTCCACATAGACTTTCTGTATCAATGGAAATCTTAACTGTCTGTCCAACTCGTCCTATGACCAACCCAGTGCTTGTATGTTGTTGGAGTAATCATTGAGGGATATTTCCTGATGATTCTTTTCTTGATTCCGGCGAGCATCTTCAACTGAGAAAATTCAGACCGACGCACATTCGGTAGACTTAAGCTTGGCACACAATTGACAAAACTTGATCCGATGCACACTCTATGTCATTCTTCATGCATTTCCTTAGTGGAATGAGTGCGCACAAGGCACACAAAAAACTAAACCCAAAACTTTGGGTGCCAACAATAGTATGATCCCGATTGAATGTGAAGCCCTAGAGTGATCTATTCTATACAAACATAGAATACAAAAATTTGACCAAAACAAACTTCCCATTCTTGACTCTCAAAATAGTTAACACCCCAACGATTGCAAAAACTTGTCGCAATGAAGACATACAATTTTTTTTATTAAATTTCTAGGCCCTATTGAATGCCAAACACTGTAATTAACCTACTTCCCTACTACAGACTATAGGGAGTCCTCTTATTGTGCATTGAGGTTAAATCGATGGCATGTTCTAATACTATTTACACTTTTATTTTATCTTGATTGTTGGACTCTGAGTCCGTAGATAATCACAAAGTCTGAGACCAAAATGATATGAGTTGTAAACCTTATATGTTAATGAGGTGTTGTCATGATCAGTTGATGAGTTGTGGGTAAGATATAGATATAGGTCTAGATATAGAAGTGGTCCTATCTATATACCATAAATTCATATTATGAGATCAATACAATGTGTTGTGAAGCATATAATGTTTTTTCGGCCAATTTTTATCTTGTCTTGCTTGTGTCCCATTTGTTAACATGGTATTAAAACTTCTTGAATCTTAAAGGG